>WAAE01012333.1:0-151189 GCA_013400495.1 Nicator chloris | reverse complement strand
CTTGATTACATTGTTCTGTTCAGTAATTATTATTATTATCTTTATGTATCATTGAAAAGCAGTTCCAATGATTACAGGGGACTACAATCTGGACCACTTACACTGAGGAAATACCCAGCTAGAATGGAGGCTCACTAAAATAAACACAAAATGGAATTAACAGAGTAGTCCCAAGGGACATGTTGAGGAGCAAACCCCACAGGTTGCTGAAAAAATAAAATAAAATAAAATAAAATAAAATAAAATAAAATAAAATAAAATAAAATAAAATAAAATAAAATAAAATAAAATAAAATAAATAAAATACTTTCCAAGTTAAGAGGTTTCAGTAAGATTTGTTTGTTTAGAAAATTTGTGGTGCTATAACTCTGTTCTAAATTAAATATGCTTAGGAGGACATTCTTTGTAAAGCAACTGTATAATTACAGAATAACATGGGCTGCAAGGAAGCCATCTAGTCCAACACTGTTCTCAAAGCAGGGCCTTGTCCAGAGCTAGATCAGGGAGCTCAGGGCTGAGTCCAGTTGAGTTTGGAACCCTGCCAAGGCAGGAGATTCTACAACCCCTCTGCTTCAGAGATGACAGACAGGAAAAACCAATATTCTTAGTATCTTGTCAACATTTTAATTGTGGAAACCTGTTTCATCCTTTCTCTGTGCACCACTGAGAACAGTCTGACTTAATCTTCTTTGTAACTATCTATTAGACAGGAATTAGATCCCTTCTTACCCTTTTCATGGCTATATAGTATGGTAGTTTTAACTTTCATCACTAGGCAGAATACAGTGCACTCAGTTCCCTACCGTTTTCTAATGCTGGGATTTTAGGCCTTTCTCAATTTGTAATTAACTATGGACTAGTTTTAAGTAAAAGGAGAGCATCCTATATTTGAAATAATTTCTCCCTTACACAAAATATATACATGTCATTAAACAGTATATTTAATTCTTAAATTACGTACTGTATATTAAATTCTTAAACCTGTGTGGAATTACCTAAGTTCTCTAAAGATGCCTGAAACAAACTCAAATATTGGTCAGGGAAGCCATGAGAGGCAAAGTTAAGCTAAGTAGAATGCTTATACAATATTGAGAATAATACATTTGTGAGATAGTTCTTGAAACCACCCCCCACATTTTGAATGAAGCCTGTCTGTGTTAACAGGAAAAGGGTGAATCGTGATTATGAAATGCATATTTGAATCAGTTTCTGACTGAACTGCACACAGCCTCAGTGTAAATCTCCTGCAAGTTTGATGTTCTAAATCAGGAAGATTGTAAAGCTTGCAAATACCTTTTGAGTCATTTGTAGGGCAGCTGGAATGAAGGGAAAAAGGCTTTTTTATCTTAGATCCAAAACGCTCAATATTATCAAAGTACGTAACAGAAAATGGATTAATTGCTGAGAGGGAAAAAAGGCAAAAGAAATTATATACCATGGATATTGCAGAGTCAAATTGCACAGAACAAGGAGAAAGCAAAAAAGAATTTCTCTGTTGGCTGAGATGCCTTCAAAAGTCATCTCTAAAGACCTGAGTGTGAATAGTTCTTCAAGGCATGGCAAACCCTGAAGTGGGCTGGAAAGGCCAGTGACCCTCATGCTCTAGCAGCAATATTAAATGGAAAAATTATCAACAAGGGTAAATTTGCAGATTCCCACAACATCTTGTTCCCAGCAGACTTGTGGGTTTTCAAGAGTTTAAAGGAACTACAGTGCAGTTTCAAGGACCTAATGGGAGACAAATAATAGCAATTTTGAACAGGCAGTGAGATCACTCCCTCCACAAGCTTCAAGACAAGGAGAGAGAATCATCACAGACACTCTCCACAGTATGATTTAAGTCAAAGTGTTATCAAAAGTCTTTGAACACGGAATTGTTGTACTCAGCTTAGGCAAATGAATAAACCAGAAAAGCTGCACCCAATGAAGTTTAACAGTAAACAGCCAAGTGAAAAGGCTTGTAAGCTTATAAATATTTCACAGAATTTTAAAACTAAAGGTAGTACACATTAAATATAAAAGTCATACTGAATTTCCCACTTTCTCTAGGAAAATACACCACATAATATTTTCAAAACACTGGGAAATCCAAGCATTTTTTTCCTAATATCTTTGAAATATCCTAATATATTCTCCCACTTGAGAATGCATTAGGTACACAGGAGAAATTTCTGTTTATCACCTGTTTCTTCAGTATCCAAGTATATAGCAAAAAGGTAGATTGAAAACAGTAAAAGAAATTGAAGATCCCTAAGGAAAAGAGATAGGAGCTTTTGTCAAGGAGAAAAAGGGGATTAAATATATATGGTCAGTTAAGGAATTATTCTGGGAGAAGAGATTTACTGTAAAACAAAATTGGCCCACAGCTGAAGACACTGGAAAGTCTGCAAAGCCATCAGATTTTCCCACTCTATTATGAGAATCACTTTGCTTATTTTTCTTAGCTCAAAGAATGAGCCATACAATGAGATTTATGTTCTTATGAGATGAATTGTAACAATAGGTGACAACAGTCATTTTAGCAGATCTAGAGGCAATATTATCAATACTATGGAAATAAAATCAGCAGTAACTCCTGTTTCTTGCCTGATGACTAAGAGTCCATCAGAGAGGATCTTTTTCTGTTTTGCTCTCTTGTGTTCAAAAGTAGTAAGGGAATAAGATCCTTCCAGACAGGGTGAAGGGATTAGTGTATCACGCTGGTGAATTGGGATCAAACCTGGCATTGTAACTGCTGGGACATTTCTTAGCAGTAATAAGGAGGCTGTCTGAAAAAGGAAGAGAGGGATTCAATATCAGTAGCCACAGCAAACCATGTTACTACTTCAAAAGCTCCAGTTCCTGACAATAAAGAAAGAGAGAGAAAAAAAAGACTTAGCAGGACATTTCCCAGCAGTCCCATCACCTGTGGGCAAAGGCAACCAAGCCTAGTCCAATTTTCCCATTTTTTTTGTGCCAAGTCATAACAGGCCGCGTGACATTTTTACTCAAAATATGTAAAAATTCAATCTAATTTTTTTTTTTTACAGGGAAGTGGGAGGGCAAAAGGACAATCATGACAAATCAATTGGCAAAAGAGGGCCAGTGCCCTTAAGCTGGCAAAGCAGTTTATGGGCAATACTGCTCAAACAATGGATAATGGGAGCAGCCCTGAAGCACCTCCAGCAGCCCTGGCCCAACACAACTGAGACATTCCTTCTCCCTCCCTCAAGCCTCCAGTGAATACATCTCTGTTTCAGAAGTGTGTGGGCCTGTCAGGCTCTGCCTCAGCCCCAATCTCAGCAGCAGCTGTCCCTCTGTGCCTTTCAGCCTCTGCTGCTCGAGGTGGACGTGTCCAACCCCACAGAGACCAGAAGGCAGCATCTGGAAGAGCACAGTGCTGGTGACTGAGCTTCAGTGAGGACAGACGAGGTCATAACAAGTCCTTCCTGTACACAAATGAGCCTCAAGTTGAAGATGTGTAACACAGATATTCCAGTGTGAGGTCTAAATTAACTTAATCTGTGATTAATTGAACCCATCACAATTTATACATAATCTGTAATTTATACCATGCTGCATCAAGCAAGCATGTGGTTTATTATACACAAGAACAAGATGATTTAGATTATAAGGAGACATGGTGAAGCAACATACAGCAGACGTGTCAGGGAGGGAAAGGGAAGAGAACTAGAAAGGGCTCTGAGAAACTGTGCTTTCTCATCCCTGTTACCACACTCCCTTTTGTGAAAGCTGTAACTCCAGCAGCAAGGTCCTGCAAATCTACCTGCCAACCAGCCCGAGAAAACATGGTGACACAAGGATGCAAATGAGAAGAGAGTTGAAATGAAATCCTGTAGGAGCGTTCCCACGATGGTTAGATGATATATCTCAGGAGACAGGGTTGCTCATGGAACATGTGCTTTATTCTCAAGGGTCGTGGGTGCCAGAGTTTGCCATCAGCTGCCAGGCCAGCTACTGGCGTGGTTCCAAGAGAATGAATTTCCTGTTACAGTATATTTTATCCTATTCTGTGTTGAATATTGTATTTACAGTGACCAACCAGTGTGAGACACAAATCCTATAGAATTTACATACAACCTATGAGAACTACTAGATTTGAATAAAGCACTACCTTCTCATGCTAATTTCTATAATCCCTTCTTCCTACTATCCCTGCAAACCCTTTTTCTATCTAGTCACTAGTATTGCTCAATATCCTGTCCCCTGAAGGGGCATCCCTTCCCATATCAAAAGTCACCGCCATTTCTACCTCACCCACCGGCCCGATGTTCCTGGAACCTACTACTAAACAATCATATTTACAAAGTTTCCCTGTATCGCCTTCCCCAACAAAATCCCATATCTGCTACTCCTGGTCGTATTTCTTTAGGGTTTTCTTCACCTCACATTCTCGTGCAAACTCTTCACTGGGCATGCAGTATCATGGCAGAGCTCTGTGGCCGACATGCATCTCAGATCTTTCCTTCAAACCTCTCTGGCTGTGTTCTGGCTTAGTTCCCTCCCTTTGCCCCACATCCTGGTGCAGCTCCAAACAGCCTTCCTGATTCTGCTTTGTCATCAATTCCTGCTGTCCCCAACATCCCCTCCTCTTCAGGCAGGCTACACTTACCACAATATTTGCATCATAAAAGAAACCTCGTAAATGTTTTGTAAACATATAAATGCATTTATTTTATTGGAAATATGAGAAGACATGAATGCAAGAATGAATAACCATACAAACTGGAGGTGCAAGTTGCCCCACTACTGTTTGAATTGCATTGGAAGCCAGCTCTGTCCTCCTGGCCTCCAAAAAGAAATCTTGAGGCAGAAGGGCTCTGTGCATAAGGAAACCTGGGGTACTGACTGCATTAGTCCCAGAAACAAAGGGATTCACTGATTTTCTGGTGCAATTCTGACTGGGTTGCAGCACTGACATTTTTGTCTGTTAAAAATTATGATATTGTTAACAGTCAGGGCCCCATAAGAGGGTTTCTCTGCGTGAAGTCAGGCTTGAGTGTTACACTTAATCTGCAGTTACATTTTAAATTGCATTTATATTATAGCTTAATTGAAGTGTGCATACGATTTCCCACAAATACAACTTTCAGCTGTTACAGCATATCAATAACAATTAGAACGATTTATACATTCATTCCCCTCAGATCATGTGTGATGTGTTTCAGAATAACTAGATCTTTTGACAACAGCTGTAATAGCTAATAACTGTCACTACCATCACATGAGGTGTTTGAAGCCTCATAAACTCACTTCTAGCATTCTTTCTCACAACATCTTTGATCATTTTCAGCTCTGATTGCAGCCCTGGCTACACCATGACAACTTCTCTTTTCATACAGAAAATACATTCTTACCCTCTTCTGCCAACCTAATTTCAGTATTCAAATTCATTGACTAAAAACTAACCAGGCTTTTGTTTACAGTGATTACAAATTCATAATCCCATCTGGGCCTCAGAATTTTGCACAGTATATTGGCAATTAATATCCAATTAATGCTTGTAGACCCACTGATTGCATTACATAGCTACAAAGCAGACTGCTGACGTATTCATTGATATTTCAAACAGCACACTGCAGGCTATATGGTACAGGGAGTGCATTGCAAACTCTCAGAGTATTCCAGACTCAGGTACAACAACTACCCAGGAACATATTCTCAAAAAAGCAACCAGCCAAGCAACCAAAAAATCAAAAACAAAAACCAAACAAACAACAAAAACAAAACCAAACCAAAACAAAACAAAAAAAGAGTAAACCAATCCCACAAGAAAAAAAAACAGAACTAAGCCCAAAAATCCTTTCTTCCTCCCCCCAAATGGGGGGGAAAAAAATCCAGAGAATTTTACTGTGTAGAAAACACAGAATTAAATCATCATAGATAAAATGTAATTCCTGGTATTTATTTGGAAAAGAACTCAGGTAATTGCAGAGAGGTGTGATGCTTTTGTGTGACAAAGAAATAGTGGATTTCTAAAAGTAACTTCCCATGGCTGGTCACAGCTGTAGGTTTAGCTGTAGACCAAAAAACAGGCTTCAGCTGATGCAAGTTAAAATACAAAGCATTACAATAAAACAAAAGAGAGAGGATGCAAATTTGTTTGATGTAAAACTGAAACAGAATATAACTTTCAAAGAAGTGATATCGTCTTAAGGAATCCTGGAAGCTGTGACCTGCACAATACATTTTCTTTCTGGATCAAAAATATTCTGTCTTAATGAAAAGCTTATATAAAAGTGCATCTTACAAATTTCCAAGAAGAGTCCTCAGGTTTCTAACAGGTTCCCACCTGGGAACCTTTCCCATTAGAATGGTAGTGAATGACTTCTGATTATAAGTAAATATTTCCAATATTTCATTTCAAATACCTTATGCTAAATTTTAGCATTTAACTGAGCTACACATTTGTGTAATCACAGGATATGCTACTTATCATGTAGCTTCAAAAAGCAGCTAATTTTTTCTTTTCACTTTAACAAATGAAAATAACATTAAAAATAGAGCTTAAAACTCAGGTGACAGAAATTAATATGGCCTGGAAAAATAATTAACATCTCTTACTAAAAGTTACTAAAAACATTGATAGTTTCTTGTTACTAGAAAATAATCAGGAAGTGTACTGAAATTGCTATAATAACAGAAGAAGATAACAAAAACTACCCGAACATAAGGCAGATACAGAGAAAGATGGAGCAAACAGAATTTTTTCTTTATCTAAAGGATTAAAGTGGCAAAGTTAACCACATTACTTCTATGAGAGACACACTGCACACTCAGTAACAGCATTCATTTGGAAGGCAACGAATATTTTAAAGGGCTTACTTTTATTTCTTTGATTTTGAATTAAAGACAACAAAACTAAAATCTCATTATGTTTAAATCTATATAAATAAAGGTCTCTCAGGCTTTCTTTAAATCTTTGCACTCAGAGTAAATTTGTAACAAGTCTTCAAAATAATAATCATATTTTCACAGAATACAAATCAAATTAAAGTACCACCTTAGACACTTTGCTAACTTCCAATTTTTAAATAACTTTCAAAAATTTGGTGATACTACTGCAATGTTTGCTGCATATATTTAAGGGGTTTTTAACTTGAATAGACTTTAAAAAAATAATGGACGTTCTATCCTACATATTATTTAGCTAGATGGGCTTTCCAGTAAAGGGATGTTCCGATAAGCTAGAATTCAGATGAATACATCCTGAAAGACTAGCTCTAAACTGATTTGCAGCTAGTTTATAATGTGGGCACACAGGCAGATATGGACAGTTTTGATGCTTGTGCACATGCCCTGCAAAAACCTGGCATCAACAGAACAGAAGAGACTCCAAATCTCTCTTTAAAGCCACCTTCCACACTAGTCAGACAGGCTGCTGGCAAACAAAAGCACTGAAAGAGATGGTCGAAGGCACTGCAAGGTGACTATTGATTATTTGAGAGAGGCCTTTGTGATTGTGGGAGGCTCCAGAGGAAAGGGAAGAAAGCAAATGCCACTCATTCTCAAATAAAGCAAAGAATATTTAAGTTACCTGGGAAAGCAATGAAGCAAATCCACTGAAAAACCTGCAAATCATCCCTGAAACCATGTCTTAACATATGAAAGAAAAGAAAAGAAGCGAAGCTGACTGGGAGTAGACAGCATGGTTTTACAAAGGAAAGTGATGCCTGACCAACCTGACAGCATTTCATGGAGAGGTGACTAGCTCAGTGAGGAGGGATGGCAGTTGATGCTGTTTATCCTGACTTTAGCAAGACTTTTAACACTGTAACACAGGGTTAAAAAACCCTGGTTTGAGGGTTTAGTAATGGACTAAGTGGCCAGTGGGGTGTATCTAAAACTAGCTGAACTGCTGGGCTCAAGTTTGGAGCTGGTTGTAAGAAGTCTATCCAGGATTCTGACGGGAGCCTTGTGCAGTTCAGGAAGGGGAAGTACAAAGTCCTGCACAGAGGGAGGAACCACTGCATGAACCAGTGGAAGCTGGGGACCAAACAGCTGGAAAACAGCTTTCCAAAAATGATCCTGGTGAACACCAAGCTGGGCATGGGCCAGCAATGTGCCCCTGCAGCAGGGAAGGCCAATGTTATCCTGGGCTGCCTCAGGCAGACTGTTTGCAGCAGGTCAAGGGAGATGATGCTTCCTCTCTGCTGAACCTTGGTCAGACAAAGCTGGAACACTGACTCCAGTGCTGGGCTCCCCAGTCAGGACATACTGGAGTGAGTCCATGGAAAGGCCACAGAGAAATGATGAAGTGATTTGGATCACCTTTTGGATGAGCAAAGAATGAGCAAACTGGGACTGCTCAGCCAGGAGCTGTGAAGGTTCAGGGGGATTTCATCAGTGACTAAATATTTGACGGGAGGAAGCAGAGCAGACAGAGTCAGGCTCTTCTCTTTGGTGCCCACTGGCAGAATGAGAGACAATAGGCCTAAATTGAAATAGAGGAAATTCCATAGATACTTAAGAAGAAAAATAGATTCTTGTGAGGATAGTCAGCTGCTGGGACAGGCTGTGGAGTCTCCATTGTTGGAGGTATTTAAAACCCAAGTTGGCATTACCCTGAGCAACCTGCTCTCACTGACCCTGCTCTGAGCAGGTAATTAGAGTGGATGATCTCCAGAGGCATCTTCCAGCCTCAGCTGCTCTGCAAGTCTGTGAAATATCATCAGCTTTTAGGCTGAGCAACAGTTTCTGGAAGCACTCCAAGAGAGACAGCACCTCTTAGGAACTCATAATCCATCAAAAAAAGCCTCCATAGATTGACTTATTGCACCATGAAAAAATGAATTCCTTGGTTACTATTTAGGGCTAAGATATTTTTCACTTTCTAGATAAGAATTTAACAGATAAGAAGCAAATAACCTTGGTGTCTGTAGTAGGCAGATTTAGGGAAAAAAAAAACTGTCCACATTTTGAACAAGTCCTTGTTCAAATCACATCCTTCCTTCAGTTAAGGGGAGGATTACTGGTCAAGTAAACTTTGCTTCACATTTGCCTGCAACATGTCAAGTGCTAGATGGATCAATTCAGCAGTAGTAGCAGCTGGGAAGAGTTGGCAAAATGATTGTTAAATCAGCTTAAGATAACACGCAAAAATTAGCAAGCCTTCTTGGGGGAGGAAGGGGGTTTAATTTAGAGTAGCTAAAGCAGTACAGCAATGGATGTGCATGACAGAGAAATGGAAAAATGGCAAGAGGACTAAAGAGAAAATAAGAGAGCTGACAACAGTATTGGTAGAAGGGGTTTGAGCTTCACAATTCAACTGCTATTCCCCAAGAAAAATAGGTTTGTCCTTACAAGATGAAAGGGTGAACCTTCACTGTCATTCAGTTTCTTTCAAAAGAAACATAAAATGTTTCCAATTATGGTTTTTAGCTGTAACAGTTGAAAAACATTATTAAGTTAGCAACTGTGCTAAACCCAGCAGTAATTCTGAATTGATTCTGTGAAGACATGCCTTGTTTTGAACAGGAAATAGAGACGGACAACATAATCCAATAGAATTCCTTTCCCAAGGCAAAAATGTGCCCCAGCTTACATTCTATAAAGCTTTACATCCATCAGGTAATTGGGACAGAAACACCACTTCATTGAGGATAACTTTTACTCTTAATAGGGGAATTTGATATAACTAAGTACAAGTTCTACTTATATGCCCTCTAGAAAGCATCTTGATGCAAGCAACCTCTTTCAAATCTATGCTAGTATCACTGAGCCATCCTGTAGGCAAGGATACAGGTATCATGGAACTTTAAACACTTAAAAAAAAATCAGATTTATGATTTATGACATATTTAATATCAGATTTATGATATCTCTTATTTATAAATATAAATTTGTTTATAGGAAGTCTTTTGTTTGCAGTAAGTGTTATACATTCTACTGTTAGATATCTGCTCCTAGAATCCACCCTTTATTTCACAGTTTTAATTTCCCTCCATGATTCTTGTTAGAGCTTTCAAAACTGATTTATTTAATTATTAGGAAGAACAGAAAGGTCAGAATGAAGCCTACAACATGCTTGTCCTTTACAGACTACTATAAAAGGAACTGTTCTCATGTTTTGGCCAGAAAACAAGAATTCGTTTTTGTGAAAAGTTACTTGGCTTCACCTTTGGTTTCCATTCAACATCCAATGCAACCAAAACTTTCTCCTCTGTAAACAGAGTACAAGCAGAGCAAACACTTTAATCTGGATCTTCTGCATTTTTAGAGCATGAGTAAGCATCAGTCAACCAAGCATTTATACATGTGATCTTAGAATTCAGTGTAAAAATATACTGATCTCTATTTCCAGCATCGTTGGCAGAGCTTGGAAGGGTGGGACAGGGAACAAAATATGTACTAAATCACATGATAAGAAAAGGTCAACAGTAAATAAAGTCAAATGAATAAAAGAAATACTGTTGTATTCCTGAAATCCAGTACAAAATAATTTGGGGTTTCTTAAAATCTTCATTGAAAGCAGCACAAAAACCCACTAAACTGAGTTTGTTGGCATTAATAAGCCTGTATACATCATGCCCACAAGTCCACCACAGGTTTGTAACCTCTCAATTTCCTCTTCCCTTCAGTTTGATGAGCAGGTGCCCTCATTAACTGGGCAGGATTGTCTCTGGGTAGTCCCACCTGGATCTCTCTGCAGCAAGGAGAGCCTCTGTCCCTCTTGGTTCCCCCAGCCCCAAACAGACTTGCTTGTGTTTTCCCTTCTTATTAGCTGATCAGCTTTGGAATGAGTCAGACAGCCAGGGAGGGCTGGGGACTCATACTTTCTAAGCCCAGCAATGTGACAGCATAGCTTTATCTCTAACAGAATTTTTCCCTGTATTGAGGAAATGGGCACAAATGTTCCCAGTTATTGCTATCAACAGCATCAGACATTTACATCAGAACATGCCACAGACAATCCACCATCCAGTAACTTCCCGAGGTGCTCTTTAACACCTCCAGCAATGCTCACTATTTAACGTTATTAATGTTTTAGAAAAACGGTGCTTGCATTAATTTTCCCCAAGCTTAGCAACAGCTAGGAAGCTTTGAGGTTTGTTCAGAGTGAAATACTTCATGAAATACTTCATGTTTTCCAAATAAAAACTTTAAAATACTGGTGGGGGGAACCAACAGTGAGAGAACAGGGTGAAGGGTATTGAAGCATTTGTGTCTGATGAGCACAGAGAGGCTTAGGAGAGAGGAGGACAGATGAACAGAGACCTCAGATTTCTAAACAACTTCTTGGATATACACACCAACAGCAGAGTGCAAGCCGTGTCAAAGCAGTAATAGATTTCACTGAACAAATGTTTCTTATGAGAAGCCTATACCTGGTTAGGACCAATAAAGAATTCCTTTCTTTCATTCTTTCTTTCCCTCCCACCCCTCGGTTTTCTCCAGCCACTGCAGTCCATGACCTTCACAGGAACCGCTTCTGCTTTGACAACAGGCTGCAAACCTCCAAGGACTAGCAGTGCTTTCTGGGAGAGAAAACTGGTGCCTCACTCACAATCCAATCAAAACCTGAATGTACCAAGTGAAAAATAAACCAAGGACATCATTGTTCTGTTTCATTGTGATTTGGCTTGCCTTCAAATCTCATACCCTGTACATCTGAAATAGCAGCAACACCTCCATTAGCTGGGCCTTCCAACACTTTAATCAAAGTATCTTTCAGAATAAAAAGGCAGAAATGTCAAATTCCAATCACCCTTTAAACTCCCTCAATTACCTGTGCTACAGAGAATTAAAAGCCTTACCCAGGGATAATTTCCTGTACAAATCAGCATGCAGGCATGCAGATGCTCTGCCACGTAGGCAGGCACCAGTTTTAGAACATGGCAAGCCCTGGGGTGGTGGGACAGGGAAGCTCCCCTGCAGGCAACCCATGCTCATGGCCACGCTCCTGGACCCAGTGCAGCTGACTTCTCACATGGCATAACAACTTTCACATTTTATAAAAAAAAACAGGTTATCGTGTGTCCAGCTGAACAACATTGCGTACCTCACCCAGTGTGCATTATCTGCCCCACTTCTTTTGGAGTTTATATTAAAAATATCAGATGCTGGCATTTCTGTTTTTACTGGGACACTTCTGAAGGCCAGGAGACCCAGAGTTTTCTCAGACTTTACTGGCATCCAGAGGAATGAAGTTGGTAAGAGAAATAGACACAAAAGGTTTGATTAACCTGACGAAAACTCATTTTCTCTCTCATTCTGGGGTGCTCACAATACCTCTAGGTCCCCAGAGTCCTTTCAAAAGATATAGCAAAGGCAAGCTAAGCAAAATGTGATATTCTGGATCCACATTTAGGTCATTTCTACACACTGAAATTTTTTAAGTTTTTTTTTTTTCTCTTGTAAGGAACCCTCAAACTTCATTATGTTACTTCATAGAGAACTACTCTAGGGGAAAAAAACCCCACACCTTTAGGACTAACATACTTCTGCAATGTTTACTTTGAGGAAACTTTTACAACTGGATCTTCTTATCTTATTGTCATTGAAATTATGCTACTTTCTTTCTGCTGATGATAATCCCTTAAAAATTCTTGAAAAAAAAAGTAAGTATAAATCCAGCATCTTAACTGTTATCTTGTATGCATGCACCCAAAATTACAACAACATATGCTTCTGCTCACATAATACTATTTCTTTCTCCTACACATGCTCATAATATTTAAAAACTGTATTTGCTCTTCAGAATAAATGACTGCATACAACTGAAAAAAACCCAACAGATAGATATGGATATTTAAAAAATACAGAGTTAGAGAAAGGACCAGAAAACCTCTCAAATAGTATCAGCCTCATGCTCTAAACAATATCCCATAATAAGACTTGCAAGAAAAAACAAGAAAGTTTATGACTTTCTTAAAATACAGCTTATCTGCCTTTCAAAACACATAATTAAAAATGTTCTGACTTGTTGCTCATGTGGTAAGTAAGGTAGAAGGGAAATCTCTATGGTCTCTGCAGTGAGTACTCTGAACCCAAATAACTCCTGTGCTCCACGTGTATTTCTGGGAAGATGAAGGATCTTGTTCCCTTGTGCAGCGCAGTTGGCAAGACGTTCTGGAAAGCCACACTCCACTAACCATTATTCCTGCTTTCCACAAAGTTCAGTCTTTGATAAGGCACAGTTATTTAAAATTCCCAGAGCTGTTCCGCTTCCCCTGACAGTGACACACACAAGTACATTCCCTGTGACAGCAGTGTGATGTTACAGAGTTCCACTAAATTTATTGAGAAGTCTTTATCCAGCAGTTAGCTATAACACAGTACAATGGTTATCCTCCTAAATGATAATTAAGCTTTGGGGTAACATTTAATTGAAAATGTACTGTGAAAATCAACAAGTCAGCTCTTTCAAATTGAGGCTGCTTGGTTCAAAATACCAGTCAATGTGATCTTTGTCTAACAGTAATCCATGACAAAAATATATGAGTCTAATCCTGTTTCCTCTGGAGATCATTTAAAAACACTTAACCCCTTGGAAAATTCAGTTTGAATAATTTCACATTATTAGTCAAATGGTTAACGTTTTTCTACAAATATTGTACCTTTCCAGTAATAAATAACATGATCTTATCAGTAACTATTCTATTAGCAACATAATTTACTTGTTTTCTTTTAAAAAAAGTTTAAATTTTCACAGTATGTAGCATGGTCTGAGGACTCCCATTCTTTGAGTACATTCCCCTGATCCATAACTGTGTTGGAAGGATCTGTGGGCAGCTGTGATGCCCAAGGGAAGCCAGAGGACCAGGGGTGAAGGAGCAGACAACACACAGGAGCAGACAGAACAAAGCACCCTCCTTCACTAGCTAGGGTGTGACCTTCCAAGAAGTTCCCCCCTTACAACCAAGATCCAAAGAATTTTGCTGCCATGTTCCTCCAGTCTCCCTGGGTTGTCTTGGGCCACAGCAGATCATGTGGCCCAGCAGGAGCAGCCTGCCAAGCCAGCATTCCCCTGCAAGGTGTGTGTGTGTGTGTCACAGGGCTGGCTCTGGAGGAGCTTCAGTGTGACCCCAGTGCTCCACACGCCCACCAGCAGGTCAGTCTGTGCCCACCAGCCTAACCAGAGCCTGGCTTTGAGTTCAGCTTCCTCCAAGAGGGATGCAAGGCACGTCCTCTGGGTTGGGCACATCCTCTGGTGCACAGTCATAAGCAGGGAATCTGCCATCTGGGAATTCACTTCAGAAATTCCTGGTCTGAGCTGAGGTGTGAACCTGGATAGAGCCCTGCTGCAGTACATCCATGGCATCCTGTAAAAGACCCCTTGTGGCCACCAACTTTCAGGCAGGATTAATTTCTTTTCCATGCTGGATGATTAATTCTATTTTTAGTCACTACTTTGTGCAAATCCAAGCAGAGAAAGAGGATGCCTGTGTGTGACTGCAAGCAGAATTTGGTTCCATGTCAAAATAAGGACACAGAAAGAGGATTATATCTGCTAGAAGGAAGAAATACAGCATATGAAACTGAATCCCCTAGGGAGACTGGCTTCTGAAATGAAGTTCCCAGTAATCTCATCTTAATTAAAACAAAATGAAATTTATGATATCTCATTTCCAAGCCACTTTATTATTTAGGTGTCATTGTCAAAGACTCTGCAGAAATCGAGGAAGAGACAGCCACTGCCCCGAGGAGTTTCCAGTCTGACTCAGGAAGAAGTAAACACTGAACAGCTCAGGAAAGAACCAAAGCCCTTGGCAATGAATAAATACCTTTGTTTTTTTCACAAAGGTCATTCTCAGCTAAAGTGAGATGAATCAGGGAATGAAGAATGCATCTTTACTGCTGTGGCACAGGGGAGATCAGAATCCAAAAGGGAAGAGATGAGTGCAGAGGTGGATGAAGAGTTGAAGAGGGGCCATCAAAAAAGGAGAAAGGATGGATTTAAAAAACAATACAAAGGTGTAGGTGACCACTGTCACCTCTAAAAAAGTTTTCATCCAATATAGAAAGAGAAGCAAAGGAAGCACAGGCAACAAGAAGGAGATGTGACATGTCCTGAATGAAGGCAATGGACGAATCTAGGAACATTATTTTGGGCACACCTTGTCACAATGTGCACAAAGTAGAGATCCAGGTTTTTCCATTTTTATTAAAATAAAATTATATTTTAGAATTATATTTTATATATATTTATAGAAAAGTATATTTTAAAAATATTATAGAAAATTATATAAAGAAAAATGTCATGCTCTTTAAAGGAGTGAGGATACAGATGAGGAAATCCATTCAGCTAAATAACTCCCAAGAAGTGCTAGGACATCAGTCTTTCCTTTTAGATATGGACACAGTTACATAACATAATTTAGCAAGTGATTTAATGGCTCTTGTCATGAATGCTATTCATCTGTTAGATGCAACTCTGGTTTCTATTCATATTTTACAAAACCTCTATCACAACTATTTTTTTCTTTCTTTCATCTACTAATCTTCTACGTTTCCAGAGCAAAATTACAGCTTTTGAACAAAGCAGGAATTATCTTTCCCCCTTACTTAGCAAGCAACTGCCCAACGTTCCTTGCAGCACCATCTCTTCCCCAAGGCTGGAGAACAAGAAATCTGGGCTGATAATGTGATTCCCTTAGAAAGGGAGTATATAGAAAAGTGAAGAAAACAAATCCTCCTTATTTCTCTCCAATTACACCTCTTGCTAGCCAGGGCTAAAGACTCTTAGGAGAAACCCAAGACATTTCTTCTTCCCAACTACACCCCCAACATTTTCAGAAGTCATGAAAACTTTCTCATAATTATCCAGTATGTGATAATGATGGTCTCCCTGTTCTACCTTACTTGAACTTCCAGACTGTTCCCAGTAAGTAAAAGGTGTTATCACTGAAGGAGCTCTCTAAGCAGTACAAAAATGCATAGAAAATTGACAGCTGATTCAAGTTTTACTTATTGCACAAAAAATAAAGTTTGAGTTCATCTTGCAAAAAGGGAAAGTAAATATGGCGTAAGACCACACCTGCTCCTTGAAATTTTCTGTTTTAAGCTTCCTTCCTGTCAAACATAAAAAATTTAATCTTATTTTGAGACTGTCTTCATCACATGGACCATGCAGTCCATTATATGCTATGAGGATAAATGACAACATGTAGGCATTTCCCTGCCTTTTATGATCAGATTATAAAACAGGGGGCAGAGACCATAGAATATGTCCAGACAACACTGACACTTCCCCCCCCCACTGGCACAATCTGTTCTGAGAGCCTGGGTGGGAGAAGAAGAAGAAAGATCATCTGGGAGCATGGTAGATGGATTTGAAAACTCTCTGTCATTCTTTCATTCTTGGCTCTCTTCAGTCTCCTGCTCTTGGCATCCTGTGTTTTTCTTCTTATTGCACATAAAGGTTCATTTTAAACCAACAAACAAGTGCAAGTCTGGAAAAGATGCCTGTTTGGTTGTTTGGTTTTGTGGTTTTTTTTGTTTTTCTTTTTTCAGGGAAGCACATGGGAGAGCTCAGCTGCTGTTGGCTTCAAACTAAACTGACACCCCCTCCTTCAGCTGATACCAGACAGTTCAGCGACCAGAGAAGAGGTCTCTTACTCTGTTAGTTAATATTAGGCAATGAAACTGCATATGCCATTAAAGTTCAAAGAAACTGATTACTCCTTTGATGTGCTGCCAAATTATTGGAATAATGACACTATTTTTTTTCAAGTGTATTGCTGTGTCTCCTCAATTCTCTCTTTTTTAACCCCATGCTTTAATAACTGTTGAACTTCAGAAAGAAATGTGTTATTTTTCTTCAAAGGAGAGCTGGGTACTGTTTCAGGATGTTTCAGGGTGACTTCTTTTATACATAATGTAAAGGATATTAGCCCCGTATTAGAGACAAAAAAAAAAATCACTTTATTTTCCCCCTCAGGTGCTCTCTTCCTTTCGACTTGGAAAATAAAGATTTAAAAACGCATGCTGTTAGTGGGCTGTCAAAGTGAATATTGTGATAAATTATGTCAGTCTGTTCATACTTACAATCATCTTCCACTTCCTCATACCAAAGCATGTGAGCAGACATGAAATCTCTCCACAAAGCAGAGGGAAAAGAAAACAACAGCAAAATATTTCTTGGCAAAGTATATCCCCACTTTGCTGCTCCAGTAGCTTTTGCTGAGTGAGGCTGGTGCAGATGTGTCCCCGCAGGAGCCCCGGGAGGCGAGGGCAGCGATCAGCCGGGTGGGATGCTGGCAGCGCCGCTGCCCGCAGGCTCCGCGCCGTCCCGGGCAGGGAGAGGCAGGATCCTCACTTCCACCCAGCCGGCATGGTAACTAATGCCAGGGCTCTTTGGAGGCCCCGAAATGTTTCAAATTCCAGGACCTGCGCAGAAGCAACGCTCTCTGTGCTTCCCCCTCAAAACAAAGTTGATTTCCCATAATAGGACAGCCCATGCACTCGACATATAAGGCTCTGCTTCCAGGGTGGCATGTGCAATGGATTTATGTGTTGCAGCTTCCCAAGGAACATCCAGGCTACAAAGCGGGGTGCGGATATTTACTGCTGCCTTTGCGCAGCTCTCCAGAGAGCCTTGTGAAATAAATTTGATTTCTTCCCAGCAAATGATCCCCGGCCCATCCCCAGACAGGTTCCTCCTTTTTTGGGAGAGGAGCAGGAGCCCTTCCACAGGAGCAGCAACCCTCCCTGACTTTTGGGATTTCAACCTCCCTCCCGAGCAGGGGGAAAAAAATAAACAAACCCTAAAATAGTGCTGTCACCTAACTAAATGTGTAAATGCTAACGCAAGTTGCGGTAAGTCAGTAGCTGCTTAAACAGAAAAGAAAAAAAAAATGGACTATTGACTTACAACTGACCTTTTCCACTCCCAAGAAAACCACGCAGTACTAATGCTGTACACAGCCCAGGAGCTGCAGAGGAGGCAGAGGAAGGAGTGTACACAAGCTGCCTGTCTATTTCTCTTCCTAACAGTGGGAACATCCCTTGACTCCCAAATCCCAAAGAGGTGGGACCTGGGCTGACTCTCGCCCCCTGCACTCACTGTCAGGCCTCTTTAGTCGACACAGGAAGGGAAAACAGGCATCCACACAATACTTGGGAAAAGGACTGCAGCATCCTTCACCCAAGCCCAGATTTTTATAGGGCTGCTCTCTACAATATGTACTTTGTGAAGTATGTACGGCCTTTAGAGATAGGCCATATTAAATCATGTAAATGGTTTCATTTGAAAAGTCATTTGAAGAAACACTCTTATACTGTTGCTTTTTTTTTTTTTTAATCTATCCTTAAAAACCTGAAAAGTGATATTTTTCAGTTTTAAAGCTTAATGTGTCTATTCATGCTGATTACAAGTTTGTAAGTAATTTTCTGGATTATACAGAAAAATAAACACAAAAATGAAGTGTGTAATATAACCTTACAGCCACTGGCATTTTCTACACTGATAGTCAAATTAATACACTGAAGAACCTGGACGTACAGAACACGCCAAGAGACTCCTAAGGATTAATCTGCAGCCCACAGGAACTGCAAGTCATGAACTCATGTAGAAAATAATCTGAAGCAGAGCAGAGCACACTGTAACAGCTGCAGCATTTTGATTATTTAAGGGAGAAGGAGACTGAGAAAACCCAGGAAAGGAACCACTTACTGTGCAAACTTTTGTGTTTTAAAATACCCTTAGTAGCACATGCTGTCAGTAACAGAGGCCCAGTAACATATTTAAACTCTACAAGTGAAAGTTACCTTGAAGGAAAATGGTAGTGGAACTGTGATCCTCCTGGCTTATCTTCATTTCAAGGTGACAAACCTTTTCTCCAAAAATTTTCAGGTGCATAAATCTCTGTTTCTAAATTTGATCACAGGGCCTTCATCTCAACAGAGACCTGTGGTCTGTTTTACACCCAGTTCTAGTCGCAATCCAGAAAAATTCATATGGATTATTCATCCTCTCTGACCATGGCTTTGAGACCATCAGAGCATATTTGAATCAAGCTTTGCAAGAAATGCAGTGCTACTCAGCATTTTCTTCTAAAACATAGTCCAAAGAAGTGTCTAGTGTCAATAGTAAAATAACTTACATATTTGACAATCTTCCACATGCAGGAAATCCATACCTGCTTCCTCACTTTATACTGGGGGAGTACAAAACTCTGGTGGCCTCAAGAGAACACTTGCTTCATTTATAGGAGGACAGAAACCTTCAGCCTACAACAATTTCCCTTCCTCCTACTAATGCTTCTTCAGTCACATGGAAAAAGAGTAAAAATTTGTTGAGCCACAGAGAAAAAATAACAAAAGTGAGTGTTCAAATATATTGAGTATTTTGGTTGGGCTTGCATTTCTAGGTTTGGTGGTCGTGGTAGTGGTTTTGGGGGACTGCAAAGAAATTGAGAGGCTCTTAAAAACTTAATACTATTTTTGGCAGCTATGAACATTGTGACCGCCTAACGCTGAGAACCATCTAGGTCACTGAAGACGTTTAAAATGTATCTCTCAGTGCCTACTAGCCAGCTGACTTACATTGCAGGCATGGCCTTGAGCATTTTGACACACCAGGTTTTGTTATTTGTAGGGTCTTTTTGCTCTGTCTTCAACAACAGAGAGCAAGGCAAAGCTTCCCTGTAGCTTTATGTCAGATAATCACTGTGCGCTCAATAAATGCTGTGGTCAGAGCCCACCTGCCTCACTCTCCCTGCTAAATGCTGCACGTAGCAGGCTCTGACCTCAGTGCTCAGAGACTACAGTGCCTGTGCTGCAGGACAGGAAAGGAACAAGCTTCAAAACCACAGAGAAGCTAGGAAAATGTAGAAAATCTGTAATGATAAAAATGGGCTTTTTTTCCAGTGATTGCTGTCAGCTATAGTTTAGTGTTGCCTCGCTCTTCCACAACTAGTAATGGCTTAAATGAAAGAAAATTGTCATCGTCACAGAAATGGTTTGGGTGACTTTCAGCTACCCATTAACCAAGGTTTCACACAGGGGCTGTTTATTTCCCTGCTTGAGAAGACCTTTCAAAGCCCAAGTATTGATAAACTTGAAAATATCTCCTTTCTGATGGCATGAGTGTGACAGTAATGCAGAGCTGGAGAAAAGGCCGAGGGGGCCAGCAGCGATCTGGAAACAAGGACAACAATAAACTGCCTGTTCACAAACCATTCAGGGCTTCGGGGTCAGCGTGTGGCAGCATGACTATAGAAAAGAAATGGATTTCTACATCCAGACTTGGCAGCCACGTTTATTGCCTCAGTAAGCTAAACCAGAGGAAGGTTAGGACTTGAGGATAATGGTCAAACTGTGGACTGGACATGGGAACCAAGTTCTCAGTTCTCTAACTGTTCTGTACCATAATAAAGGGCTACATTAAAATTCAGGACTTCTCTGTCAGGGAAAAAAAAAAAAAAGACTGGAAAATGATGGTTTTAACATAATTGATATGGGAGGAGAGGTCCCCAGTTCAACATAAATAAATCAAATAACTTCATGTTAACAACCTCCACAGAGTAACAAATCTACCATCTCACTGTAATTTACTAGGACACAAGCACCTAACAAAGCCTCAGCAAAGCAAAGCACAACATATTGCCATTTGTATCATCTATCTCTTCTCCTGTTAACAGATAAAACAAGAAAATAACAAATAGGTAGCGTGCTGCACAGAACTGATTTACAAACCTCTTATGACTTTTTAAACATCCCAGTGGCACATGTTGTTTGCCAATACAACTCAACATCAGGCAGAGTGCTTACAGCATAAACCTAAGACAGATGATATTTTGATTATAATTTCAGAATGCATTTCAACTTTTATTCCACCCTGTTTTTAAATCACTGCCAATGCTGACCTAAAAAAAAAAAGAAAAAAAGAAAGGCAGTCCAAGCCTGTTGCTCGGTTCAGCCATTAAGCTCATAACAAGATGTCTCTGTGCTCTTGCCAGTATTTGCAAATCTGTCACATCTATCTGTGTGGGAAGAAGTGCTGAGCTCCAGGGACTATGGGGCTGATGTGCAGGGAGAACTGGGATGGAATTCTTTCAAGCACTAATGTGCAGCGTGGGTTTTTGCCCTGGTGGTATATTGGCTCTGATTCTTTTTATTATTCACTTCCTGTCATGAAAAAAAAAACCAAAAAAACAAAAAAGCAAAAAAAACCAAACACAAACCACTTGCATGTCAGCATCAGAGGAAAAAAAAAAACATCTTCAACAGCTTTATCACAACAGAAGTAAACAGGCAGCTTCTGATTTTCCTGTCAAATCGACAAGGAAAAAAGCCAAAAAATCTTTCCAATGTGAGCCATTGAAGAACTTCTCTCTTTTGTTTCTTAGCCTATTTTTACTTCAAAAAGGAATGTATCATAAAGGATTTTAGTACAGGTGGCAAAGGGGTTCTTTTCTTGTTTATTTGATCTGCAGACCAGAAAATAAAATTTAAAAAAAAACTTCAAACCAAAACAAAAAACTTGCTCTTAGCTCTGAAGAAATCAGTAACTTTTGGCTTCCAAAGTAAAATATATTAATATAAGTTTACAGTCAGAAAATTAGTAGTCAATACAATGATAAAGACAAAGCCCTCTCATATGCAAGGTGTGTAAAAAAACCCACTTTATTTCTATGTCACCTCTGCTTGAAACCATGCTCCAGCATACAAACCACTGCTCAGTAAACCACAGATTCACTGCTGGTTGTGCTCTCCCCAGGAAAGCTCTTTCCTTCATGTCAAGGCCTCCGGGAAATCGGGTTTAACCATTTTTGCAGAGCATCTAGTAAAAAGAAGGGTGGGCTTACTTCTTGCTAGTTCAACATAGAAAGTAACTCTCAGAAAACAATCGCTATCCATTTTGGAAAGCTTCAGCTAAAGAACAACCAACCCTTTTCACCTAGTGGATCTGTCTTTGGTGCGAGGTCCCAAGCAGACTTAGCAGGAAATCATGTCCATGCTTTGTATATCTTTATTCATAAACCCTGTCAATTCTCCAACTTTCAGAAACTTTCTGACTGCAGCAGAAGTGAAATCAGTCTTTACTGGGATCAGTTGGACCAGACTAACACAGAATTCTGAGCCATCCAAAGGAAAGTGTAAAAAATAATAGTAAAAAATAGCAAAAAAAAAGTGTAAAAAAGAAATAGCAAAATAGCAAAAAATTAATATTAAGAGTAAAAAAAAGAGAAAGAAGATTTTAATTACTGATATATACAAAGCAGGAATCAAAGTAATAAAGAGGAATTAGAATTACTCATTTATGCCTATAAAATGTTGGTCTTAATCACTCCAGAGAGGCTGATATGACCAGAAGGGAGAGCATCTTATTAATTAGTACTTCTTTCTCTAGATTGTAGCATGTAACTCACTCCAATCACCACAGGCATCCCACATAAGCTACAGAAAGGATCCTGAAAGTGATCCCGAAAGGGTCTGAATATCTGAAACAGGCTACTGCCCCAAACTGCCCTTGTTGGGGCAGAGGGATTTCTTTCTTTGGCTTTGTTTTGTTGGTTCACCCTTGGTTGTGTGTCCAGACTATGAAAGGCCAAGGTCAGATTGTCCCTCTTGTCCCTGTCTTCTCAGTGTCCACAGGGAAAAAATCTGAGGCCACAGACCAGTAGTGAGACACAGCACAGGAGGTCCCCCAGCTGGGCAGAGAACTCCTTGGTGCAGTTCTTTTCTCAAGGTGGGTCTCAAACATGTGAAATCACTCAATTCTTATTGCCATTGCAACTCACCCAAGGGAAGCCTGTATTCCCAGTTGCCAAGGAAGTCATCCCAGACTCTACAATGCCTAAATGCAACTGATAACATTTACTTGCATCACAGCTAAATGGTGAAATATTAACCAATTTTTATACACATACACATATTTGCATGGATGTATGTCACAGAGAAAGCAAGTGCACTCACAGACAAGTAGTGGCAATAGTAATGGATCCATGTGCATATTTAATAGTTCTTTTAAGAGGACCTGATTTCACAAAGTTGAAGACAATTAAAAAACCTCATCAGTGAGAAGAAAGAAGCCAAACAGAGAAATGTGAACGGTAATTGGAAAATGTTTGAAAACAGTGTTTAGGCCCGAATGTCATTACTAAGAAAAGTTTCTCTGGTTGCAAACAAACAACTGCAAACAAAAACAAATTTAGTCTAGAAGGGAAGCAGGTATTTAAAAAACAAAAGCAAACACAATATGTAAGGAGCAGAGGAAAAAATGCCAAGCTGATTGCAAAGAATATCAATAGGAGGTAATTATGAATCAGAGTCAACAATCCATACGTACGAGCCAGAGAATTCACCTAAGTCTGCAGGGAAGCTGCATCAGCCCTGCCAAAGACAACTCAAGGTCACTTTGCAGAGCAAATGTGCTGGCTGCTCACACAAACACAGTTTTCTTTAGGGAAACACAACTTGAGTGCCAGCCGCCTACACTACCCCCGTCACCCCATCACGTACTCCCCTGGCTTTTCTCTGCTCCAGTCAATGTTTCAGCTGTGTCCAGTTTTGACACAACACTTTATGAAAACCACAGATAAATTGGAGAGCACTTAGAATCACAAATATCAAGCAGGAGGTTTTCTTTGCAGAGAAAGACTGAGGGAACAGTTTACATGTTTATTCTGGAAAGAAAAGGCAAAGAAGTACATAGCTGCTGCCTTCCAGCATCTAAACATCACAACACCCCATTATTTTTCATGTGTGCCAAGGAAAGGGACATCATTTGGGTGAAATCAACTTAGATTTGACATAAGGAGAAAATTGTGGCAATAGCAAGTTACTTACACATATGAAAATGTATCCACACAGAGGTCATCAAACCCTTTTAAGTTGAAGCTTGTAAGGAAAACTTTTCAAGGATAACAAAGTGTGTTTGATCTACCACAACCCTTGCAGCAGAAGAAATCTAAATGCCTTTTCATCTCTATATTTCTCTAACTCTCTGATATAAGGTTTACAGACTTGTTTATATGACCAGTCATATGGAGTTCAAGTTTGCATTCATCTCATATACAAAATAATTGTGTTGTGAAAGGAGAGCAGCCCAATGGATTCAGGAATACACAGTGACAATCTGGAAACCTAAATTCTATCAACAGTTCTGCCAGTCACTCATTGTCCAATTTCCCCTTTTTTTTTTTCCCTTTCCCACACAGAAAACAACACTTATAAGCTCAACAAGTGCTGTTAGCCTGCTTAATTATTGTTTGAGAGAGGTGACAAACTCAAAGTACAGGACTATTAAGGGTCTGTGTTTTAATTACACTGATTTCATCCTAAGTCTCCCTGGATGACAGCTGCTCAAAGCCTTACTTGCAGTGGCAAAAGACTGTCACATTAAATCCGTGAAGACTGGGCTATTATGACAGCAAATTATGATGACAGAATTCTGTTAGTTCAAGTCTAATGAAACATTACTGCATACACTAGGATGAATGTTAAATTATTTCTGTGTGGGTCTACGTGCAGGTTAGTACATCAAGATGATGGCAAAGTGAAGTTAATGCAAGCCTGCAGAGATGACATTACAAATGGCAAGATGATTGCAAAATGATGCTGCTGCAAGTGAACTGTGATTAAAAACTAGGTTTCTAAACAGAAAAATGTGCTAAGGGAATGTAAAAATAAACCTACATAAAATAAAACCAAAAACATTTTACTTAAAGCAAAGGACATACTGGATACAATTAGTGCTGCAGAACAATTCCCTGGTCAACATTGATTAGGAGGGCACAAAGCCAGGATGAGACTGCCTTACAAGCAACTGCCAATAAATTCTGAGTAATGGTACCACTAGGACATTTTTTTCCACTAAAAAGAGGTAATTGACTCTGTAGAAACATAAATAATTTTTGAAAAAGTGCTCAAGATTATTGTTCTATGAAAGAATACAGTTTGATCAGGAAATTCCTTCTTAAATTTAATCACATTGATGTCTTTCTTTCTTGGATTTTGGCAGGGTTAGTAGTACATGTCTAGAACCAGCTTATTCATTAGGCCCAAAAGAAATTTGTCCACTCTCAGGTAAATTCAAATACATAGGATCCACAGCACTGTAAGATTAAGGAGATTAGATATTTGATATGCTCAGTGCTCATATTTTAATGTGATTAGATCAGTAACACCAAAGATCTGCTAGTATTTCCTTAAAGGAATGCTTGATTATTACTTCTAACATATGAGGAAAAAATAATTCAAAACGTGAAAAAAATCTTTTCTTTCTTCATTTGAAGTCTTTCCTCCTTGCTATAATATTTCTATCTCCTGGTAAATACAAGAGGTACACTTCATTTCTGTTTTGGCAACAGCAGGTACTCTGGCTTTTCAAAGGACTGGTGTATCTGTCTGACTCTCTATCTGTAATGTTTTCCATCTTATTATCATCCCAAATATGTGATACTCAGTTCCTGATGAATTACACTGTGAACTGAAGTGCTTTGTTTCAATAACAGGCTTTGTCAAGTAGTTTAGGTAGTGCCTCACCTTTAGGTCGAAAGCAGGCATAATTTTAACCCATCTAATAGAGAAGAAAATGAAAAAATCCCTATTCTTGAAAATTTGAAAGTTTTTACTGGGTAAATTACACATCCCATTCAGAAAAATAATAGAACAGCAAAATCCCACTAAAAATAAAGAGATCTTAATAAGGTAATTTATTTCAGAGGTAAGTACAGAGTGACTCGTGCTTTTTTTCAGATTTTTCTCAATACTTCCATAGCTAATAAATTAGTATTTGGAGTACAGTAAAGGAGATCAAAATGCTGGTTCAGGGCTCCAAGTCACTGTGATTACAGACTGAAATTTGTAAGAGCCATTATCACTGCATACATTACATTAAAATTCATGTAGCTTTTCTGGAGAAACACATACATTCCACCTGAAGGCATGGACTTTTTAGAGGACTGGGAAATCACTGCATCCAGCTACTCACTAATCTGTCTGCTGGCAGGGAACCTCTGCCAACTGAAGTTACCTGTGAATCTGAACGGAGCACTGGAAAGAAATCACAAACTGAAATAATAAAAGATGAACCATATAGTGCTCCCTCACTCCCCGCTGATTTTAATCTTACTAAATACACTCATTCCAGTGAAGATATACACTCTGATTGCAATAAGATCTGTAAAATTTACTGAATTCAGTGATGTTTTATAACACAGAAGAGAACAGATGATGGGAAAAATTACTAATTTTTTTTGATCATTAATGATAAGCAACAGCAATCAAAGCCACTTTATTATAATGACATAGAGAAGATGCAACTAAGGAGTTTGAAACCTAAAAAGTCTATTCTCTAAGGAATTATTTCAAATCTTAAATGCTTAAAAATATTTAATTTCTTCAGTGCACCAATTACAGGTTGGTTGTTTAGAGGGGTTTTTAGCCTGTTAGTTGTTTATGCAGCAGGTATAGAAATGCTTGTCAGACTAGACCTGTGCGCTGACAAAAGTCCAAAGGGATTGTGTGTTGTGGGTAAACAGCTGCTTCCTTAAAAACACTTCATGTAAGTTTAAAAATGTAATTTAGATCAGAACTGGAGCAGCTTGGTTACTGATATGAAAACCAGAAATTCTTGAAGTCTTCTCTGTACAGATCCACTAACACACAGTCCGAGTACCAACTTTCACAGGAGTAAAATGCACCTCAAACTAATGCAATAAGTCTTGGCTTATGCTTGTTACCTAAGTACAACTAGATGATATATTAACATTAGAGAAAGTGGACTGAATTCAAAATTCTCTAAAATTCATCACTCCATGGAAGACAGAGCAACATATCCCATATGGAGGAAAACAGCAGCACAAGGATTCAGAGAACAAAGTATCGGTCACAACCTCTACAGGCTTTATGACAGCTGCAGATGACTAAATTTATTCAATATCATTTTAGGTGCTTTGTGGTAATTTGCCTGGCCTCTACTCACTTCTGTTTAAAGGCACAGGTCTTCTATTAATCTTGGGTTAAAACCATCAGCCCCAGCCAGAAGTTGCAGTCACTGTGAAACATTTCAAATGGCCTATGCATAAACACCTGATTTATTCCCTACTAATGCAGCACAAGTGTGACTTCTGCTTTCTTTTATGAAAAAAGAAAAAAATATTTCAGATTAAAGTACTCTGTCACTCTTTAATCACTCCAATTACTTATTTTCTGTGTTTGATAAATATATCCATATAAAACTTCTCAAAATTATATAAAAATTATACACCTGACCAGAATGCAGATGTATCAATGACTACCACTACAACTAATATGCAAGATATAAAAATATACTTAAAATGATTTAATGATGGTGGTACATGTTTCAAGTATAAAATTCATCAGAAAACACAGTACTTCAGCTACTGAAAGCTGTTTCAACATCAGCTGGGTAAAAACTACCAAATGCAACGCCCATTTTTTAAAAACCTCTTCTGGAACTGAAACCCAGAATGTCTAATCATGGCACTAGTCTAATTTTCAGAAATTGCAATAAGAATAGAATTAACAGACACAGGTATGAGTTAATGGAGAAATGTATTTTACATAGACAATCACATCTCATCTGCCTGGTAGGGTTCTTTGAATGAGTCAGTGAACACACAGTCAAGGGAAACTTCGTTTATGCAATTTAAAGAATTCTTAATCCTGCTTCATTAAAGAGCTTAGAGAAACAAAGATGTCACAGGGTAAAAGATCCACTTTAACAAACAAACAAATCATTGAAACACAGAAGTGTCAAAAGCATCCAGCTTTCTCAAATGTGTATGTCACCAGACATATCACAGATCAGAGCCAGGACTGGTCAACACATGAAGTACACTGATCATCATTACATGCATCTAGAAAAAGAAGGCAACTCCCATATTTCCTAATAGTGCTAAGGTATTCAGGGAAATGAAAATGAGAGTTGGCTGCAGAGAGATGCAGAAGAGCCTCAGAGTGTCAACTGGGCAATAAAAAAGACAGATTAAATTCAATATTGAGAATATGTGGAGGAAAAGAAATCTCAAATTTACGTACTCAGCATGAGCTCCAAACTAGTTATTACCACTCAGGAAAGAGATCCTGGAGTTATAAAAGGTCTATGAAAATATCAACTCCATCTTAGAAGCTGTCAAAAAGAAAATCAAATGCTGCCCATTACTATGACAGAAATACAGGGCAACATACAAAATATCATTATGGTATTATTTGAAGTCTTCAGGTGCTCACACTTTGAATACTGTGGGCTGTTTTGGTTCCCCTATCCCTGAAAAGATATAGCAGGAATAGTAAGGACAACAGAAATGATTGAAAGCTAAGGAGAAATGTCTTCCATGTAAAGAATGACTACAGAAGAGTCTTCAAGGTAAAGTGAGGGGAGGGTGAACGAGCATACAAGTCCTCTGAACCTGAGAGGGAGAAGAGATTGCCCAGGGGATGCACACCAACCCAAGGAGCACAGCATTACAGACTGAGGGACCAATCATTAAACCATGCTAGAGAGGGGCTGAGGCCCAATAGGCAGGTACAACTCCAGGAAGAGGGTCCTGGCACCATCCCTGACAGTTTTCCAAAATCATCCAAAATCTCAGTGTACAGGGGACAAAAAGAGCCAACCCAACACTGGGCTTCTCCACGTGTGCTGGGAGCAGCTCAGAGGGGCTGGCTCAGCTGCTACAGGAGCCTGTGGTGTGTTCATGCCTGAAGGGCTGTGTGCAGTGCTGGCCTCCAGGAGGATGCTGTGGAGTTACAGAAGAGCAAATGGAAACAACCAAGGGGCTAGAGCACACTCAGAAAGCTGGGATCATTCACTTCTCTTCTCCTAGAGGAGAAGGCTCAAGGGAGATAGGACTGAGTCTTAAAAAGCCTGGAGGAGTGAACAAGCTGCACAAGGAAATTATTTACCAAATCTTGTAATACAACAAGATTATGTAACAGGGTATATGATGCATAATTGCTTTAAAAGACAAAAAGAAAGTATTTCTTCAGCCAGGCTACCCACTTCTGGATTTTGCTGCACAAGGAATTTATGGAGGAAGATGTTTATCAGCTGGTTTAGAACAGAGGTACACAAATTGATGAAAGACAAGTCTGTAAACAGATGCTAAAAAAGAATGGGGACAGAATGTAACCTCTAGCATTTTAAATACAGTGTTTGCAGATGCTGTGGTAAGAGGAGAAAATGGATCTCAGAAAGTGTCCAGGCTTATGTGCTCTCCCATCTCTCATCGTCTTCATGTGCTCTCTCATATTCTGTTGCCATTTTCAAGAGGAACAATCCTTGGCTTGATGCACCATTGTTCTGACCCAGCAGGACATTTGGTAGGAAGTTCAGTTACAGGGAAAAGTAGACTACAGCTGAACTTAGCTGAGGTGTACTGAGCTGATAGGTCTTTAGAGAAGATGAACAGAGAACAATTTTTCACTGTCTCTTTTAGAGCAAGAGCTGGACAGAAGAGAGGAAAAACAAAAGAAAGAACATCAGCAAGTGACTGGTTCAAAACAAACAACAAGAAATACCTCTTCACCCTGTGAGTAGCTAAGGGACAGGACTCTGCTGCTGGATGGTGTGGATGCCAAGGGTTCATGTCCCTTGGGTACCCTGGGAGGCAAGTACCAGCAGAAATGACTCCCTGGCACCAGCAGAAGTGGTGTGGATGTCAGGTGTCCTCAGACAAGGCCCCACAGTAATTTCCTAAAGCAAAAAGGAACTGGACACATCCCCTACCTGTGCCCCACTTCAAGCACCAAGCAAAACTGCAGACAGCATTACAGCAGCTCTTTTCACACCCACAATGCAGTCATCTCTTTATTTCCTCTGCCCCAGTGCCTCGCAGGCAAAATTCTGCTGGCAAGCTTTGATGGGAACAGTGCAACACAGGTTAAATCACTGGTATTATTCTTATCTTTTGTAGTTACAACCACCTCTGAATTTAATAGTGCTCTGTGTTTTAGTACAGCAGTGTTTTCATGACAAAATATCAAAGAACTTTCCACCTTTTTAACATATATCCTGCTTTCAAGGGCTTATAATTTAGCTGAGAAAATGCTCAGAGCTGAAGATCAGCACTCAAAGTCTCAGTGTGGAGGCAGCATTTCATTTCAGTTGTGAGAGGGAAAACAGTATGTCATTTTTATAACTATCAATAGAAGGCTTCTGTGGGGTTTTTACTTTCTGGATTTTTTTCTTGTTCTAAGACATTTTCCTGTTTCAAGTTAAGCAACTGGATGTATTAATAAGTGACAATCATTGATCACAGCATGAACAAGAAAAGATAACTGTCTTTAAAAAAATGGTACCAAATCAGTGTACATTTTCCACAGCTTTACATGAAACACAAAGATCCAGTTCTGTAAAGCATAACTACATAGTCATCACTCCCATGCAGTGCTGACAAAACTGTAAAAGGTTTTAAACATTGGGTTCATACTTTTACATTCAGGAGAAAAGAGAGACACTAACCATTGGGACATGTGTAAGACAGAGGAATTCTTAATCTATCATTCACAAAATCTTGAAAGAAATCAAAAAATCTGTTCTTTACTTTAGAGAATTGATGGTTTAAAAGAGGATGCCAGCCTTTCCAACTCTCAAGTTTTGTTGGTTGTTTTTACTGACATCAGAAATATTTACTAATTATGTAGTCATTATACCAAAACATCTTGTTTATTAACATAAGATTTTAATTTCTTTGCCTTTCTTCCTACCTGCAGATTTACAGAGAACTGGAGTTGTCTGCAGTCCCAAAGCATGCATCACAAACATAGACATCTCTGTGGAATTCAATTCCTGGCATGGGTGAATAAGAGGTTAATTCATTTCCAATATCCATCACCAGAGGTACTGAAATAATAAAATATCCCACTTTACATAAGCTTGTGTGCCATTCCCTTCTCTCAAGAGCTTCATTACAATGTGAGAAAGCAGAAGGAAATTACCACACACTGGAAATAACCACCCCTACAGATTAAAAAATACACATTGAACAGGAAAAAAAAGATAAATACATTTGGGTATGTATATACATATACATAAATATATATACATACCAGCAAACATACACAGCTTTAGTATTATTTTAGAGGAGATATATGGACATGGAGAGTGGAAGGAAAGGGTAAGTGTCCAGGGACACATTAAAATAGGGAGTTTGACAGAAACAGGGTAATTGCTACACCTAGTTCTAGAATGGGTTTCTAGGCAGCTTAGTTTAAATGTGTCTAGAAATAAGGGAAAGCTTAAGACCACTGAAGTCTTCCATGGAGCCACAATACACAAGAGTAGTCCTGGGCTTCTTCCACTAAGAGGTATGCACGTCTCCTTCCTGGTTGACAGACTGCACAAACCAGTGCAGAGCTTCTCCGTGCACAGCCAGCAGCCCAGACACAATTTGGTGATGGGGAATGCGAGTCACGAGCCACTGCACGTGCTCCTCGTGGTGACAGTTCTTAATTTCATTTCTAGGGAAACTCCTCATCGATCAGCCTCTGAATTGTCTGTGTCTAATCCTTATTCAGGAAATATGTCTTGACATAATCAACTTCACCAATTATTGCACAGTAGCTAATCTCTTGCTGCAGAAGAAAGCATTGAGAAGGCGTGATGGCATTACTCCGAGAATACTTCACCTGTCCCCCATATCATTTCTAGACTGAACAGCCTCAGAGCTCAATATAGTTCTGAAATTTCACTGATGGTCTCCTCTGGGGCATTATTACCAGATTACTCCCATGATTTGATGACAGGATATGTTATAAACATACACAGTTGCTTGAAAGATATTAATTGCAATGTATGCTGTTCTGCAAAGTTCTTGCCGGCAGCAATCTCAAAATTAAATCCCTTCAGTGCTGTTTTTGTACACACAGATATCATTAGGATATTCTCATGGCAGCCTGCATCAACACTGGTGTGCTCAGCTTTCAAGTGAATCCCCTGGTCCCTTCCAGTTATCTGGGGGGTTCCCTACATGGGGGAATTTGTGCAAAGTAAGGCTGCATTTGAATTTACTGCTCAGCAATTACTGCAGACAACTGCTCATGTGCACCACCTCGTGTAAGGAAGCTCTTCTGCCTTAACTCAGAAAATGGTGTTGCACAGGGGTGCTTTTGGGTCTCAGTTAAAAATGTCAGATGAGGGTTAAACAATTTTCTCACAGTAGAAATCATGCTGGTGTTTTTCGTGTGCTTTTCTCCCCCTATGGATATGCCCTTATAGATTATCTTTCCATATCCTTAAACTGTGTTTTCCTTCAGCCTCACCTCCACTGTTTAAAAAAAATATCCTACCATCGTAAGATAAAGATCTATTGACTCCATCAAAAATATCCTAAGTTTCAAGTTCAAGAGAGGCAGAGGTTTTGATGCATGGAGCTTGGTTTCACTTGCCTGATCCATTCTGCAAAAAACCCTATCCTAACAATTCCTTTTCATAGAAAAATTCTTAGAAAACAGCTGTAAGCCTTCAGTGTCTTAAAGGCATCGATTACAAATATTTCCCTCAAAAAGTAAAGCACTGCCAAACATACATCCTCTTATGTACAAACACTAGTCAGTTCATTCAAATACAGTTTAAGAACTTCCATGAAAGAGATGCATTCTTGAGACAAACAGGACATGAGATTGCAGAACTGAAAAAACACTTATTTTGGGGGGTAATTTTTAACAAGCTGCCTCCATTTGACCAGGTTTTCTTTTATTAACTGACAGTTTTAAAATTCTTCCAGGCTCCAGAGAGAAAAAAACATACAAACAAACAACAAAACCCCATAAACGAACAAAAGGTAATTTTTTATTACACATGTCCCTTTGATAAGATGTGGAGGTAGTGAAAAAAGGGAGACCCCTGTGCTTTCCCCCCCCACCCCCCTGCATACATGCATGCTTGTACACAGGAACATACACTGGAACACCAGTTTTTAAATATACAGAGAGGCCCTGGAGAGTCAACATTAATGGAACTTTAAAAAGCATGTAAAAAAGGCAGCAGAGAAACCCACAAATATGAAAATCATGCCCAGGGGTTGAGAGAGTAAGGACAAGAGATTCCACAGTGAGTTTTGCTGGCAGAAGCTCTCTCCTCGGACGGGGCGGTTTAATCGCGCAGGGACTGCCCGCAGCGCAGGTGGAGGTGTGAGTGCCCAGCTGCCCACCATTCCACACCCTGGCTCACTCTCCTGCCACTGGCCCCTTTGCAATTGGCTCCTGGAAGACTTCAGAGGCTTTGGGGAGGCTGAACGAGGAATAAATGCTGCGTGGTGGGTGTTGGGGGCTGGATCTTATGAGGAACATTCCTCTGGGGCCCAAGCCTCCTGAATCCACTCCTGCAAAACCAAGGTGTTAGTGTGTGCAAAATGAGCCACTTCTGGCACAGGAGCCTGGGTGCAGGGTGATCCCCACAGTCCCCGGGCTATAAACCCCTCAGGAGCAGTAGCCCTCCTCTCATCAGACTCGTGCAGCTTGGGCAAAAGCATTTTGAAGGGTAATAATGAGCCACCAGCCAGCATATTTATAAAGCCACACCACCTAGAGCAAATTCCTGTGTGACACAGGATTAGAGAATAAGGTGCAGAGCTTGGCAGCTCACACACGAGAGTGACCCCAAAGGCTCCATCCTGGAGCAAGGAGGAAGAAACCATTAACATCAATATCACTCCCCTTGCAGAAAATGATTTGGGGAAAGGAGAGGGGAGGGTGCAATGATGCCCTGAGTTTACCCTCTCCAGGCTCAAACCTTCCACCTTGAAATGCAGAAGGGTAACACAGAAGTGAGCTAACATCAGAGAAAAGGATGCCTTGTCAGGAAGTGGGAGTGTACTCAAAACTGCATATATGACCATAAAGTATCCACAGCCCTGTTCCTGGGATTCTTTTATTAGACTGACAAAAGTTTAATTAGATTAAGAAAACTGGCTGGCAGGTTTGGCAGCAGCTTTGCTCCTTCCACCCACAGAAACATTTTGAGTATATCAGACTGGTGAGGATCCAATCTGCAACTTGTATGCAACAAAGCTGGAATGGAAAACAGTCAGAAGTTCTACAGGTAAACTAGAAACAAGATCATTTAAGAACACTGCATCATGAAAGGAAAAAAAAAATTCTGGCTCCAAAGTCAGCCTGATTTGAGGCAATATTTTGTCACAAAGATTGAATTGCCTCCTGGTATAAATGGGAACTTGAATTTTATTGTGTGTCTAAGTACACTTATGACATTGTGCAAAGAAATCTACATTATTAGTAAGAATGGTGACAGGACTAGAGCCACAGAAAACGTGTCACAAAAAGCCCTAGTGATTTTTCTAGTACTCTGAAAAAATGCTAGATGGGTAAAATAAGTCACCTCTAGAAGACTCTTAAGGGCAAGCTGCAGGGAGTAGGGATTTAACTGGAGGGAAAGATGATATGGCATTAATAACTGCTGGGCTCCCTGCCAGTGAATGGGAGAGGCTTGTCAGAGACACCCCAGAACTTAAACCAGTAAATGCTCCTCAAGAATATGCAAGATCATCATTAAAACAAAAGTAAGCCAAAGTAACAGTAAAAGAAACAAGAAATAAGACCCTTAGGAAAAAAAAAAAAGTTCCCCTGATTCCTCTTAATTATGCAAAAAAGAAGACAGGACTAATTTCCATTGCCTAACCAAATGCAAACTGGGCAATAAAAACATTTTTTTTCCCCCAAACCACCAAGAGCCACACATTGTAAATCTCCTCCCTCTTCTTCCAATCACATAATTGGAAAATCATTTGCATTTTTAATAAAGTCCCTGCTGTGCATTACAGTACTCAGGCAGAGGTTTATTCAGAGAGGAGGAAGCACACTGGAGCCTGCACTGTCAGATGACGAATCTCTGTCACGTGCTGTGGCTCTGGCATCCCTGTCACATCAGAGCTGCACTTTGCCACGTAATGAAGCAACTTAGAACTACTTATTCAAAGCCTCGAACTTAATTAGCAGTAGAGCAAGGCAACTAGCTTGCAGTGAATAAATTGTCAACTTCACTTCTTTCTATTCATGAACGTTCTATGATTAGCACAAATTATTCTTATAATTATTCAAATTTGATTCATCATATTATTAAAATAATATTTAGTCTACAGCTCATTCACCAGGAGCATGAATGTTATAAATGAGTTTATTAGTTCTGAATATCTGAGTAGATCACATGGTTCAAGGTGTAAAGCTGAGAGTCAGGGTGTCTGGGCAGTCACCTCCAGCACTGAGTTTCACATTAACTTCCCTGCTTTATACTCTGAACACTGAATAAATGTTGGAAAAATTTTATTGGCCCACTTATTCACTAAGCACTTTTGGAAGAAGAACATAACTGAGGCAAAAGTAATGCATGTAAGGGTTTGTAAGGGGAAGGGAAATACAGGGAAAAAGTTACAAAGGGAAAACACTTCACTAGGAGTTTTCACAAGTTCAAACACCACAGCTTTAGACTGAAGCTGTTAGCAAGCTCCAAGTTCATACCATTCCTGTCAATAGGAAGAGAACTCACGAGAGGATGCTTCACTCCAAACTGTACTTATAAGAATGCTGATAAATCTAAGTCAGCATTTAATAACCCAGCCCACCCATTGCAACTCTGGGACAGGTAAATTCATAGTACCTAAAGTACCTAAAACAAGAGTTTGCTGCCTTGTTTCTTGTGCTGCCCTGAACTCCTTCCAAGATCTCTGGTCTTAGTATTTTTTTTTCTTATTTTCTCTAAAGGACTTATTTCAGAAGATCAACTGCAGTTGTGGTCTTCCCCCCACGCCTTTTGCAGCGGGTGAGGGCAGAAATCTGAGTGCTAAGGAAAAGGATATTTTGGATTATGGAATAAATCCTTCATTGAAAGACAGAGAGACTTTTTACTACAGTCTGTAGTGATAAGGGGCAATGCATTTAAACTTAAAGAGGGTAGGTAGGTTTAGATTGGACAAGAGGAAAAAAAAATTACAATGAGAGTGGTGAGACACTGGAGCAGTGAAGAAGTTGTGGATGCTTCATCTGTGGAAGTGTTCAAGGCCAGGCTGGATGGAGATTTTAGCTAGTAAAAGATGTCCCTGCCCACGGACCAGATGATTTTTAAAGGCCCCTTACAACCCAAACTATTTTGTGAGTCTGTGAAAAAAACCACAGAGATGAAAGGGAAGGATGAGTAGAGGTATGAAACAATTTGCACACTAAAGGAAAAAAAAAATTAGGCTGGGAGTCTTTATGCTGAAGGGAAAAAAAACATAAATATTTGGCAAGCAGGTAAGCAGGATTCTTGTGACAGAGAGAATGGAGACATGTCCTGTCCACCACACCTAGCCCTGGCCCCCAAGCCCCAGTGGCCTGCACCACTCCTTTGTATCAGCCATGCTCAGAAAAGCCTTCACACACAGCTCACACAGCCTGCACTTGGCCACCCACACTATGGGACCTGCCAAATCCCCACTACACAGCAAGAGTGCTTCAAGCTCAGCCACGGATGGTGAGAAAAATCAATGAAGAACACAGAGTAGTGAACAGGGTTTATCAGCTGAAACAGTGGAAATGGGGAACTATTGACCAGCAGATCTATAACAAGAGGAATTTGGGACTTGTTTTCTTCACGATCTTTTTACCTGAGAAAGCAAAGAGGAGATGTCATTTAAGGCACAAAAGAGTATGTCTGGGTTAGTCCTTGATAATAACCAGCAGGCTGCAGAGTGTTCCAGCCCAGCCCCAGTGCAGCTCCCAGCCCAGCCCACTCCAGAACACCCCTCTGTGAGCACAGGTAGGGCATACATTGGGGATTTCCTCATGTCATGATGGTGCCTCCTGCCCCCTGAGATTGCTTTCAAATGAAAGATTTTCCACAATTGTCAAACAGAAGTGCAGTACGACAAGAAACCTTCTGGTCTGACTCAGTAAGCAGTGTCTGTAGTCTTCAGTAATTCTTAACAACTTTTTATGCTATGTATTTATGTGCTATAGATACCATTTTGCAGCATTTTTCTAGCTCAGAACTAACTGATGGAAGCACCATAAGATGTATCAAAAGAGGTTTCCTCTAGCTGGAAATTGAAACATTTTTTACAAAAGCATGGACACATTCAGGCATATTCTCTCTTAAAAATCTGGACTGTAGGCAGAGCACGTATGAGATTACATAACGAGAAGTGAGATGCATAAATGCCTTGGTTTTTTATAAATGCAAACCATACCTCCCTCCTGCCATCCCTCTGTCCCCCTGCAAGTATAAAAAGAGGTCAGAGGAAAGAAAAGGTGCTTTTGTTCTGATGGACACATTCCAGGGAACAGGCCCTTTTGTTTGGAGAGACAGGAACACAGCCCGTCCTTACTCTGCTATTGGGGTCCTGAGGGTGTCTGCCTCTAAAACCTTTGACACTCTTGACACCAAATATGTCACCATCACCTTGTTAACCTATTATGATCAGTGCACCCCAAAATTCAACATCTAGCTGAAGCTTTCTTTATACCAGCACCCTAGGAAAATTCCCCATTATTTGAGTAAAGTTTCAGTTAGCACATTTTGCACTTGTCAAAGACCTGTATGTTCGAGTCAAATTCTTTTCCAATCAACCAACTGCACATATTGAACAATATATAACTATTTATGGCCAAGTATATCATGCAAATACTGCTTCTGCTAATATAGCACTGCAGGATGGTTGTTCAGTTGTCTGTGCAAAATGAGCTGATGGTTGTGATTTAATTTACAGTGGACAAGAGGCAGTACTGTAAGGAATTCTCATTGTTTCTTTTTATTGGTGGAAGCTGAAAAGCAATGAAAAGTAATCTGCACCACACTTCTATGGTTCAGGAAACAGTCCACGAGAAAGTCTACTTAAAAAAAGGGAAAGAGAAAGGAGGGTGTCAACGATAGATGAATAATACACAGACATGTCCACAGTGATCTGAATAATTCAGCACACAAAATTAAAGCATGTTTCACATCTGCCACCATAAAAGATAAAGCTATCTAGTCTGTTTTAAAAGTATAATGATTACAAGGGAACACTTCTGATTCACGTTCAGGTCTAGTTTGAGTGCCAACCCTGTGGTCCCCACAAAAGAACATCTCAAAGCCCTTGGCTGAAAGAGCTCCAGCTGTGAAGTTTTAATTGACTAGAAGCAGCAAAGTTTTAAAGTGCCACCTGTTACCTGTAAAACCCAGTGGTGCTGCCCAGCCTGCAAAGACCCTGCACCCTTGGGATACCTCCATCCACCAAGTGAGATGCCCAAAAATGACCACTGCAGTTATCTATCTGGCTGCAGTGAGAACAAACCTGTCCTCACACACCCTCCCTGCACCTCATCCTAGAGCCCTGCCAAACCTCCTTCTGCACCTGAGTTTGGGCTGCCAGTCTAAAAAGCAACCCTTCCAGACTCCTTGACTTTCTGTGCCTGAACTTTCAACAGCACACCATCTGAGACTACAACTGGTTCCAAACGCACTGATCTTCCAGCAAATACTTCTTTTCCAAGTGGAGACAGACCAGCAGCTAAGCACCAAATGGTTCCAGTGGGCCCACATGTCTTCCAAATTTTCACCAAGATGCAATGCGAGAGAAAACTCAGCAAGCAGAAAATCCCTTCCTACTGCATGAAAATATGTGACAGCCACGCCTCTACTATGCCATCACACCTTCTGTACTCAACCTGCTGTGAAACCGGGTCTGTCTCTTTTGGGGGAGCCGAGGGGGCGTGTGTGGGAGTGCAGCTGCTGCTGCAAGGAGGCACTTTGATCCCAGCCACAGCAGAAGAGCCCCTGGTTCCCAGTGAGAGCGGTGCCAGCAGCCCTGGCAGGGCCCGGCGCCAGCTGGAGAGATGGCTCAGCCCTCTCCTGGACAGGCACCAGCCCTGCTCCTGCAACCTCCCCAACACTCCTCCTAAAGGGACAGCACAGCCACACACGGCACTGCCTTGGGGTTTGGTAAGGGAGCTACTGCAAACAATGCTCTTTGTATTAGCTTACGGGGGTTTAAAATGCAGCAAGGTGCAGATTCTTCCAATAGGGAAGTGTTGCTGCCAGCTCGTTTTTCAATGTAAATTCTCCAAAGCCTTGATTGGGCTTTTGGGAAAAACATCTTGCATTTTGTCTAAATAAGCCTCCCTGAAATCTGACTCATTGTTTTCATTGTAGAAAGTTACTTATACAGGAAAAAATACACACTAGGTAAAAAAAAAAAAATCCAAACCAAACCAAAACCCCAAAAAACCAACAACCTCCTCCTTTAATCAGAATATGAAAGTCACTGAGTTTTTCATCACCGAACAAGCAAATCCTTTTTCTTTGGTACCCTGGAGTATTAACAGGTGGCTATAGCCCCTAGCTGCATGAAACTACCATATGCTACAGAGATCAAAATTAATAAACTAACAGTACAATGTGCCAGTTTATTGTGCTTGCATTTAATTTTCATTTTCTTTTTTTTTTACTAAAAAGACATATTTGGTGATTTTTAGCCTTAATATCAGTAGCTCCAATTTTGAATTGTTTGTTTTAGCCTCATACCGACTAAGCACACATACAGAAATATATTTCTGACACTACATTTCAAAATACCACTTCATTTGTCCTCCTCTGTGACTCTCTATGCTAAAACATTAGCAGTTCCATATACTTTAAGGGCTTTAACAGTGGAAAATTTAACAAATTTCCTCTGACATAAGATTATGTGCACAATAAAAAATTATCTGAATCTCATTTAACTGTACAAATTCATTTCTTGTTAAATACTAATCAACCAGAACAAAGCATCACATACAATCTTCTTCTCCCTTCTCTACTTGGCACTTTTAATGGGTCTTTAAAAAATTCTCTTTGTTTTCCTCCACAAAATTGTTAATAATTGGAAAAGAAACCCACTGATGCAAATACTAGATGAATATGGAAAGCACAAAGCATTATTTCATGTGGAGGAAATGAGCAGAGGTGCCTCCAAATATAAACAGGCAATGCTTATCCTACTCTTCAGAGAGCCCCACTGTTGGCTCCTAAATTGAAGCATGTGCCAAAAACTACACAAAATTCTGTGTCCAAAACCAGGAGGAACACATTGTCCATATTGTAAACCATTTGCATGACAATTATGGCCTTGAATCAGTAACCTTCTATTCATGTGAGTAATCAGTACTCCAGTGAGTGGTTTCACTGACTCCTCAGCCACTGCTTGTACACAGATGCACTGTGGAAGGGTTTTGTCCCACTGACTGGGGTGACTGCCAAGACTTACAGGGTCCAGCACAAGTTTTATGGTGAAATTACACCATCTCTGACCCTGTGTAAAATTAGGGTCTTGACCCCTCTAGAGCATTTCCCAAGAGCAGCCTCAGCTGTCCTCTCTCCAGACATTTCTGGGAGGAACTCTGCTCTGCTGTCTAACCTCCTTTCAGCTGCTCTTGGTCTGTGCTGGTTGTAGCAAGAAGTTCTGACAACCCTGTGTACATCCTTTTGACCTTCATCTTGCAGTTTTATCGCCTTGCTCTCAGGGCTGGTGCACACTGATGCTGGGAAGAGCAGTCTGCTCTGGGTTAGGGGCAGGTTACACACAAACAGTGTACTATTTGCACCGTAGTGGCAGGGAGAGCTAAGGTTATCATCTGGCTCCAGGGACGTTCCCTCATGTGTACAGCACTGAAACAATAGAAGAAAATAGCAGAATTCACTGGGTTTTTTTTTTTCTTACTACCTTATTCCTACAACCTCCCAACCACTGAGAAAAATACAGAGCCCTTTTTGACACACCCTTCCTCAAAGCCTTTTTCTCCCCGTTCTCAAAGGCTAGGAGAGAAGGAGCAGAGGCAGTGCTGTTAATCCTTCCTCAAAGTACTGACTGAAACCCACTGAAATCGATGGAAAATCTTCCAGTAATTTTAACACACTCAGATCACAGTTCTCAGCAGACACGAGCTGTCTTCAGCACATCATCCTGGAGAAAAAAGATGGACAGGCAGAACTGCAGCCTACTTCCCACTCAGGTAGGGTTGGTGTCAGCTAAATCAGGATTGCTCAGACCCAGGGACCCCAGCACACACTGGCAACTTCAAAGACATAACAGAAAACAAAGAAAAAAAAACTCACATACTAATCTAGTTTGTGAATATGCATGGACTTCATTGAATTTTGTGATTCATGCCTCCAAACACAGGACTTTTTTTTCTCCCTGAAAGAGATTGTTTTGATGTTTTCTAAATAAAGCATCTTCATGTTTAATTTCCAAATGACACTTCAAAGCTAAATGAATTATATCACTGGAAAGCTTTTCCATAAGGAGCTTTTCAAAGGATGCCAATTCTTGATTTTTGCAGGAAGAGAAAAAAATTACCTTTTATCAGTTTCCCTTTTTAATCGCATGATGTGGCCAGCATATATTTTGAGTAAATTATTTATATAGATCTCATCCCAGACATTTGGTTAAAATAATGGAAAGACATCTTTTCACCTACGACACATCAAAACTTTTGAGAAACCACTAAAATAGGAACCTAATCTCTTAACCATTACTCAGGAAGAAGTCAAATGCAAATTTTACCTCAGAGAAGGCAGAAGAATGAGGCTATAAACTATATATGGCTTTTCCTCAGTCAAGCCACTCCTAATTTTTATCCCTGTTTTTCATTTTGCCTTATCCTTAGTTCCACAGTTGCTCAGTGTAAGCTTTATTATCATTGATATACACCGGAATATTCTTATGAATCTGTAAGATCACAACACAATTCTTCATTTCTTCTAATCTATTTTTTTTTTATTTAGAATGGTTAATGCAGGTGAATGCTCAGTCTGTAAAATAATACCAGTACTAATGGTTAATACAATTCTAATAGCCAAGCGACAACAAGGAAACTCAATTCAGAATAACATGTTCTGGAGAAAGCATCTTCCAATATCTCAGCCTTGCAGATCTATTTCAATTAACATTTGAGGAGATCTGAGACATCATAAAATAAAAGTAAGTACTAAGTTTCCAAGAAACATAAACTGAACTGTAATTCCATTGCACACAAACATATTCCATCTTCTCAAAGAGCTGAACTGTGGTTTCCAGTATTGGCAGGAGGCACTCTTATAATAACATTATATGTATACTGTAGTTTGCTTGATGTCTTTCATCTTTTTTCATAAACAAAATTACAGTGACAGTGCAGTTCATTACAGGAGGTTTCATTAAAGAACTGGTTTATTTTAAGAGAACAGCAGCAAAGAACTGTCTTCAGGGATGGAGTCGAGTAAAAAAAGGCCTGATTATGCCTCCATGAAAATCAGGCAGAAATTATGCAGGATTTTGACACTGTAACACAGGAAAATCCTCTTAAGAGACACAGGGAACAAACTGTTCCACTGTGACATGCATTAATAAGCAGGTGCAGCCCTGTGAAGTTATTGCAGGGTGACAAGTTTGGCTCTCCTGAGACCTGGCTCCCCATTCTCTCTTAGGGCTGTCAGTGCCCCAGCTCCAGCCCTCAGTGCTGCAAGAGGGACCCAAGGGGGATCACAAATCACAGAATGAGTTGCACTGGAAGGGACCTGAAAGATTATCTACTTCTAACCCCTTCATCATGGGCAGGAATGCGACTCACTATATCAGGTGCTCAGGGACCCATCCAGCCTGGCACTGAACACTTCCAGGGATGGGTCATCCACAGCTCCTCTGGGCAACCTGTTCAGTGTCTCATCACACTCAGTAAAGGATTTCTTCTTAATATCTAATCTGAATCTACCTTCTTTCCATTTAAAGCCAGTCCCTCTTCTCCTATCACTACACACTCCTGTAAAAGTCCCTCCCCAGCTCTCTTGTAGATCCCTTTCAGCAGCTGAAGGTGCTCTAGGCCTCCTCAGAGCCTTTTCTTCTCCAGGCTGAACAACCCCAACCCTCTTATAGAAGAGATGCTCCAGCCTTCTGACCATCTTCATGACCTTCCTCTGGACTCCCTCCAACAGATCCCTGTCCTTCTTATGTTGGGGGCCCAGAGCTGGGCACAGTACTCCAGGTGGGGTCTCATGAGAACAAAACAGAGGAGAAGCTGTGCCAAGGTGCAGCAACTGGGGAACAGGAGCTTTTCCCTTGCTCTACCAGAGTGGGTGAAAACCCACCATGCAGATCACCCATGTTCTCCTGCCATCAGGGCTGCAGCTGGCTCTGCAAAAAGCAGCAAAGTGGGGTCTCTCAGGAATTTCTTTATTTCTCCTTCCCATGCCAGTAAGACCAGTTCCTAGAAAACACCACTGCCTTCTGAGTGACTGGCAATTTTTTTCCATGTTTCTGAGTCCGCCACTTTTCTTTCAGAAAAAATAATCTCCAGTATCAACTAAAAGGTCACCTTGTTGCTCAGAGTTTTCAAAAACGTAATCCAGATCTATGTGATATGGTAGTTTTTGTAACTGTGTTTCTCAGTCGAATCAGATATCCTGTCTCCTATTGTTCCAGCAATTTACCTCCCTTGTATATGCTGCTAAGACAAGACACAATCAACACCATCTATGACTTCAGGCGATGGGTTGATGGAAGAGTAATTTCTCATTTTTTTGTTGACACTGTTTTCACTCTACTCTCTGAAATGACAGCTTCGAGGTATCTGTGGTAAAGATATGCAGTCAAGAGCATTACTGGCTCAAAAATGCTTCACCCCCAGAAAAATTGGTTCCAGTATTCCAAAAATCCTATTTCTAATCTTCCTCCAGAAGGCAAACATAATTGCCCTTTTCTACCTGGGCTCTGACAAAGTAGTCAAAGCCACACTCAAAAAGAGTATCTCCCTGCTATCATTTCCCCTTTACGTGAAAAAAGGGGGCAGTGGTTGAGTACCGTGACCTCTCCTCTTGTATGAAGTCCAGACACTCTGGTCTGTCTGTAACCAAGCCTGCAGCACAAGACATTCAGCTATTACCCCTGACTTATGACCATAACACCTCTTAAATGTGAGGTCCTTCCAGGTCGTTATCTTTCCTTTCAACAACTTCAATGAAAAAGAATAGAGAGGGGCCTTAGGACAGATTTTCATCACTCCATGTGGCTGTCAGACTATTTTCCTTTATTGACACTATGAATACATAACTCACTGTGGTTTCTGAAACATGTTTAATGCATGATATATTAAGAGCTGTAGAAAACACAATATTAAAATTCTAACATGAAAAATTATACCATTATGGCTCATTACATTCTCTGTTACAGCCATCTGAACTGTGAGAAACATACTGTCATCTTGTCATCTACTTCTATAAGATCTGTGATCATGTTGTACATGATGTCATTTATTTCACAGATATAAAGAAGATAAAGTCTTCAAGTTCTGAAGTGGATCATAAGTGTTTCCTACTGGTCACCTGAGAAGAACACTCAACTCTAGATCTACAGAATCAGGAAAAAAATCAAAGAAACTCAAGTTAAAAATCAAAAACAACTAATCCAAAGTCTTACATACACAGGATTACATGGGATTACATACATGGGATTTCTATTTCCAATAACAGTAGTTTATCTGGTACATTTATTCAAAATACTTATGTATTCATATCATCTTTAAAGAAAATGTGGAGCTTTTTCTTGACTCTAGACAGTTCTAGTCATTAGCATTTCTAACAGAGTTTTGAAAACACAAATATCATCAAAACTCTACCAAGAATCTCATCAGAGCACATCAGAACTTCTCTTTCAATGTTTTTTCTCTGCTGCTATCTTTGCCTACAATTTGATTAAGAAAAGTTCACATATTGCTGGAGGTTTACCACAGATACAGCTTTTACTTAAAAATGTTCATTGACAACACCTGGTTGGTATTGAAATGATCCAGCATAATCTGTCAGAAAAGCACAAGTCTGAATTCAAAGTACATGCAAAAATACCTGGAAATGCCATGGGCTTTCAATGCCTCTGTAATTCATATAAATTTAAATCTCCTACTGGGTAAACATTTTCTGATTTAAAAGCCATTTATTGCCTCTGACCACTCCTACAAAAGCCGTAAAATGCCATGCTGATATTGAGACAGACCTTCCCATTACGCTAAAATGCTGCAATAAAAATTCCCAGTTTTGCCATGATGACTTTCAAAAAACAACCTGGCATTTTGGTATCTGCACCATTGCTGCCATTTATTTTGCATCACTGTTTTGTTTTAGAGAAGTAAAATTAACTTAGATCCCTAATGGAACTGCCTGAAGACTGTCACCTTCTCCAGGCCAATATATAATATTAATAAAAACCAATCACTGAAACCAGCCTGGAATATTTGGCTGATAAAGCCGGAGTGATCTGCACATCTTTGCATATCCTCCCGCTCTCTGGATATCTCAGAGGGGGCTGCCTTAGAATTAATTATGTAACAGTGGTAATCCTCAAGTACATCCTTCCTGCTTTGTGGAACCCTCAGACTTAGCAAAGCAGAAGGCTGTCAGGTCAAGAAAACTACCCACAGTTAGTGTTTTCCTTATAAAAACAAACAAAAAACACCCCTTCAGAAGCCTAAGACATATATTTCATCCCATAAGGAAAGAGACAGGCCTGCAGAAAAGGCTCCAGGAAACACACTGGGACCTTCCAGCACCTAAAGGGGGCTTATGAAAAGGAGGAAGAGGGACTTTATATACGGGCAGAGAGTGACAGGACACGGGGCAATGGTTTTAAAGTGAAAGAGGGTGGTGGGTTTAGCTTTGACATTAGAAATAAATTCTTTGCTCAGAGGTTGGTGAGGCAGTGGAGGTTGTCCAGAGAAGTTGTGGATGCTCCACCCCTGGAAGCGTCCAAGGCCACTTTGGATGGAGCCCCGAGCAACTGGATCCAGGGAGTGGCATCCCTACCAAGGGCAGGGGTGTTGGGGTTGGAACTACATGATCTTTAAGGTCCCTTCCAATCCAAGCCTTTCTGTGAAAAAAACCCCAACCACCACCACCACACCAAAAAAACCCAGTCTTTTCCTAAAATAACAACTTTTGTATCCAACTATTTTTCTAGCTCCTACAGTGGATACAGCAATGAACATCTGCACTGTGCTTATTTTGTTTTTTTCACTATTTTTTCCATATGTTAAACTTGTCTGTGGAGGGCAGGCAGTTTTCAGGTAAACCCATACACATTTGAGGATGCATGGTCGCGGCTTCCAGTGGACAACCTGAGGCAGGACACAGAAGCCAATAATGGCCAGGGAAAGGGACCATTCTGCACATTTGGGCTTCCAGGCTGCCAGTCCTGGCCCCTTTCCACACTGTCCCCACTGCCAGCTCCCTGCCCCAGAGGCAGGCAGCTAAAAAGAACTTTTTTATATATGGCACAGAAATCATCATTAAAGAAACTGCACAAATGTGCCTTCTCAAAAGGTATCTCTAGCTAATGTGACAGGAGTAATTTATGGGGTCAGACTGTACAAACCAATTCACTGTAATTTTTGTTCTTTTCATGCACTCTTTGGGCATCCTGGAGGGGTGAGAGGAGGGAAGTGAACTGCTGAAGGCACAACAAGACTTGCAACACATTCTTTTTTTTAATGACTGATAACCAGTATCTTCCCTTGAAACATCACAACCTTTGAAAACAGTTAAAATTAAATTCTGAGTCAAGTTTCCTGAAGTTATTCTTTCCCTGAGACCAACAAATGTTTCAGGTCTTGAGGGCAAACATACAGCACCAGTACGTTTCTGACTCATTAGTTTGCTTTTCTCTACAGGATTTAGATTGACATCTATTGGCCTAACTTGTGACACAACAGCCCAGTTCTTCAAATGTCAGCTCCATCGTCCCTGCTTTGTCAAGCTTCCCTGGTACAGCAGCTTCAGACTTGGTGTTTTAAAGTAAAATAGTCCAGTTTAGCTTCTAAAGCAGAGCTTATGGATGTGAAAGCAATGTTCACATTATTTTCCACTTTTTATTCATAACATAAAAGATGAAAGCCAAGGATTAGGATGTCAATCTTTAAAAAAGAAAATGAAAACTGAAGAGCACTAAACTGAGACTTGATGCTGTGTTAGTAACTGATTCAGGTCAAGGAATTACTAGCATGGAAAGTAAACACAAGTTTATTCACAGGAACTTATTGAGAATATATATTTTTAATGTAAGTTAAATTAAATGAAATTTCCCTATGCTTTTGATGTGTACAGATTATATACATGTACACAGAACAGAGTTGCATATCTTTATTCTTTTTAGCCTTTCTTCCATTCCCCACTCCCTGCCCAAAATTCCTGTATGCAAACTGCAAAGACTGCAAAGCTCCAGGCTGTCATAATTACAAGAATGTACACATCCCTTCCATCACAGGATAATAGCTATCTCAACAGCACTTGTGGGTAAAACCATGAACCAAATCTTGGGTTTGGTGTGGTTTTATTGGGTGCTTTTGGCCATAAAATGCAAATAAAGAGCCTTCTACCAGAGATTTGGAATGGACTGTAGGAAGAGGCTGCAGAAGATCAGTAGTTTAGTTATTAGAATAGGCCAATAGGCATAGAAGATATATCAATGTAGTTTGCCTTTTCTCAGACAGTATAAAATGTACTTCTCAAAAAGGTTTACTACTACTAAAACTAGTAGTTCCTTTTCCTAAAGCTCAGAGACATGCAGCCTTCCAATTTCATTTGGGTCAAGTGAAAGGAGCAAAAGGAAATTCACAAGATTATATAGAAAGAGAGTCCTTCCTTCTTAGCCACTAGCAAATTAGTGTCAAATATGTTTTCTGGCTTTGTCTCTGGAGGAGACAGAAGTAATACTTCTGTAACCTGACCAAGCTCCTTTAGATTCTGAGTTCACCTTAAAAACCCCTCAACTTTAAATGTTAAGGTAAACATTTAAACAATATATTAATAATATATTGAACAATGTGTTATTAGTTTACACTATTTTACAGCTTCTTAGGGACAGAGAACTTTCTTCATCCCCTTCCTTTTGCACTGGTCTTGTACTTTCCATACCATGAGCTTCAGGTAAGAACAGGTTCCTAAAACCACAATTGCCTCAAAATACATCAACCTTCTCCTACAACAGCAACCAGTTCAGTCCTGGGACTCTTGCCAGAAACCCAGGTTTTTAGTATTGCTGCATTTTGCTCACTTCATGGGTACCTGTTATGGCATGCTGTCAAAAGCTGAAGTGTTGTACTAAAAACCTTACAGCTCCTCATATTAAAGGTGCCTCAATGGGGATTTTACAACCTCTGAGCAGAAGCTGGCAACTCCTAATTCAAGAACTTTGGACCTCATTAATTCTAGAATCAAATATCTCAGAATAGGCTGACCTCATTAACAGAACTGACTTAAACAATTTGTCACAAACCAGGGAGTACAACTACAAGAAGTGGTTAATTGTTCCATTTAATTTAATTAACTGCTTTTAGATGTGGCTAATGCTTTGCAAACTGTTGTCTTTGTGCTTTTAAAATTTTAGAGTCAAAGTTATGCTCATGTTACTGCTGTATATGACTTAAATTTTTCTGAGTTTCAAGATAGGAAACCAGGTTTCATCTCATTTTTCTATAAAATGCGAGTGCAAGTTGCTACTGTTTCTTGAAATAAATTTATAAACCATAGAGATGATTTTTTATAAAACCCAAGCATGTATTCATGCAAAGTCAGTGTCATGCCTACACCTACCATGTGCCATCTATAAAACTGTTACAAGAAGCAGTAGACCGCACTCTCTGCCTGACCAGCAAGGGGCCTGAACTCAAGGAAGTTTACAATTATTTTGGTTACAGTGTGGTGCTAGTAACTCCAGGGTCATGGGCTTGGTTCCAATATGGGCCATTCACTTCAGAGTTAGACTTGATGACCCCTGTGGGATCCCTTCCAAACCCAAATATTTCGTGTGACTCTGTGAATTGAGTTAGCAAACACAAACAAGACCAGGACCCAAACAACTCTAGTCAGATCAGTCAGAGGTGAAACCCTTTCAGCAGTGAATTCCTTGGCTATCCAAAGTTACTTCACAACAAGCTGCTTGTTCTGTACATCTGCACAATGCAGCATTTTATGCCAACACCTCAAACATCTGAAAATCACCATGCTAGGGCCCACACTGCCTTCATTCCTGACTGACACCAACCACGTTTGCCCTAGGCGCCAGGGAGAGCCACGGGTCAGCTGGGTCTTCCTAGGCAGGATGGAGAGCAGGAACTCGAGGGGAGAGGACTGACCCTCTTATCCCTAAGTCACATCCCTTGAGGACCTTGGAAGAGATGCCAGTTTTCCCCTGGCTTCACTTTATCAGAAAATCTTACTTACATCAGTCTTAACAAGTGCTTAAACCCCATTATACTTATAAACAAAAACCACTGATGAACATTTTCAAGTAGCAATACAGAACTGGAGGCTTTCTTTTTCCTCCCAACAAAATTGTTGCTTCATACGTGAAAATGTGCTTTAAGACAAGGTTTTTGTTTGATTGCTTTTTGTTGCTATTTAATCTTCCTCCTACATCTGTTTGGTCTCACCATCTTTGATGAAAACAAAGACATCTCAACACAGGCATAACCACACAGAATAAACCGACTGCGGCAGCGCAAACTGTGAGTGCTTTGATAGAAGTTGAGGGTTTTTTACCTCTCATTATCAGGAAGCATGTTTCCACTTATCTTCCCAAGTATTTCCACTTAATACTCTGTGTCTCCTTAAGATCAAAGTCAAGACTGTTGAACCAGTGGTGAGAGGTGGGGGAGTGAGGAAGAGAGGGCGTAAAGAGACACACAGGAGGCTCAGGCTGGATCTCAGGAGGAGCATCCCTGGGGGCTGCCACACAAGGCTGAAGGTTCCTGGAGTGCAGCCCCAGAGCTCCCATCCCAGTGCAGCCACTGACCCCTACTCTGTGAGGCACAAACCACCCCGGTTACCCTTCTGGGCTACGATCTTGCCACCACATGAGTTCACTTCTCAAAGTGAAAGAACCTTGAGTTGTCAGGTTGTCATGTTCATGCTAAGCCCTGCGGTAGGCTCCTCCCTGAAGACAGAAGTGAGATTGATTGCACTGGTGATTTATTCATTGCCACAACTATCTTACCATTAATATCCCTCTCTCATCCATTTGCAACACCCGATAAGCACACAGAATTGATTATAATGTCCAATTCATCAGGTAAAATCTTCTGGGATAGTTTTGTGGGCTTTTATTCTTTCAGACTCCCTATCTTCAGATAGGAAGGGAAAAAAACAACAGCAAAAAAAATCACAACAAATGGGGTTTCAAAAATTAATTAGTTTAACAAGAGGTAGAAAAATGTCTAACTTCATCAGGGCTGCTTTGTGCCAGTGTAAGAAATTACGTGGTTGCCTTAGTGCAGGTTCTAATTTACGTATCAAGAAGTGCTATATCTCAAAGTAGATTAAGATAGCTACATGTTTCAGCTTTAAGTGCTCATCAACCCAAGAGATAACAGAACTGATGAATGGGACATTTCAGATCTTTAGAGAAATGAGCACTATTACATAAAAAGTGTGATTTGAATTTGTCTTTCTCCTTAGGCTGTGCCTTCCTAACAGAATTTATAAATAGAAACAGAACTTTAAAAATCAAGAGCCGCCAGAGTGCTTTTTCCTTCATCATCTGATCACAAACTATTGGACTTACACAAATCCATATATCTTACATTGAAATAATCTGCATGTTTTAGTCACTCCTCCCCGAATCAATTTATTACTGAATAGCAAAGGGTAAATGAAGTTATTATTTCAATCTGACAAAAGTGAGTCTTATGGTCATTATCTATAAAAACAGAGAGAAACCAAAGTCCTTTAACTATTGAGAGGATTGAACAATAAAATAACTCTCTGCTCCAGAGGATGGGAATGCTATGCCACTAGTTTTTCATAAAGTGGTTTCCACAGACTTAGATTTACAGGCTTGGAAATCAGCTACTGATGAATCAATCTGCTTCCTCTGCCAGATATCAGAACAGACAGGACCACTGTAACTGCAGAACCAGAGAGCAGCAGCTCTGTTAGGGCAAAGGCTGTATCATAAGGGGGCATTCGAGAATATAAGCCTTCATTCAGCCCTGCACTCTTCTCTGCAGATAGCAGTTTTCACCCTTCCCTCACAGCATTCTCCCGTGTGAGTCCTTCCCACAGCCTGCAGCTCTTCACAAGCTGCTCCCCAGGAGTCTCCAACAGGATGCAGCCACCAGGAACAGCCTGCTCCAGCACAGCTCCCCTGAGGGGTCACAAGTGCTGCCAGCCAAGCTGCTCCAGCATGGGCTCTTCTCTCCATGGGGCCACAGGCCCTGCCAGAAGCCTGCTCCAGCACAGGATTCCCAAGGGGTCACAGCCTCCTTTGGGCATCCACCCGCTCTGGTGTGCAGTATTCCATAGGCCACAGGTACATACCTGCTCCACCATGGACCTCCAACACCTGCCTCACCGTGGTCTTCAACACGGACAGCTCTGGCACCTGGAGCACCTTCTCCCTCTCCTTCTGCGCTGACCTTGGTGTCTGCAGGCTGTTGTTCTCACACATTCTCACTCCTCTCTCCTCTGGTTGCAATTGCTCCAGCACAGTAACTTTTATTTCCCTTTTAACTCCATTACCCCCAAGGTAGTACTGCTGTGCCTGACGGGCTCAGCCTTGCCCAGAGGCAGCTCCATCCTGCAGCCAGCTGGCCTTGGCTCTGGCAGACACCATGGAGGCCTCAGGCAGCTTCTCACAGGAGCCAACCTGCTCCCCTCCTACCAAAGCTTTGCCTCACAAACCAATACAAGAGACCAGGAGAAACTGGAGTGAGTCCAGCAGAGCCCCAGGATGGTCAGGTGGGAGCAGAAGCCCTGTGAGCAGCAGCTGGGGGAGCCAGGCTTGCTTAGCCCAGGGAGGGCACCAAAACCAGCAAGAGACTCACTCAAAATGCCAAAATGAACAGAACCATGTCCATCATGTGAAGACTGAACTGAATTCACATTGCTATGCTCAAACACATATGGCAGGCACACTGTGCATAACTACCACTTAATCACTCACAAATACTAAGCTCTCAAATCCTATTTCAGCTTGAAATGTATGGAAATTATCTGCTATTTTAAGCATGCTTGTCATAGGCAATTATAACAGTCTCTCAAGGCCAATGTTTTCAGAGTTTATGAGGGGTTCTCAGGTACAGCATGTAGAGAAAAACATATGCTACAACTATTTCTCTGGATGATTTATAACTGGTTTGTAGAACCTATTCAGCACAGAAAGAGCTTTAAACAACTCATTTGTGTACTACAAATAGAAAAGATAAACATTTCTTCCTTCTATACAAGATAGTCATTCAGGTACAAAACAATCTGATCTCAGATAAACTGCAGGAGCAGTGCCATAAGTTTGCAATTATCCATAACGCTGGCTAAGTTCTATCTGAAGTTTTAGCTTTAGCTGCCAAGATAAAAAAGATCATTCAGAAAAACAAACTACCAACAAAACAAAACAAACAAAAAACCAAAATGCTAAAACCCACCAAAAACCAACAAAAACCCCAAAGAAAAAAAACAAAAACAAACAAGCAACAACAACAAAAAAATCAAAATTCAACAGTATTAAAAAACCCAAACACTAAAGCAAATCAAAAGAACCCAACCCCCTCCATTCAAAAAACTTAAAGAAATGAACCAAACAAGAAAAGCCTCAACACACAACACCCCTACCCACATGAACAAATAAAAAAGCCCACACCACCAAAACCTTTCCTTTACAAATCCTTACTACTTTCAAGGGTAAAAATACTACAAGCTTAGTCTTATGTAGTACTTGGCCCCTTGGAATTTCAGGTCTGTCAGAAGTGAAAAATATTTCAAGACCTCAAGATTTGAACTTGATTTCAGTTCTAAAAGTAAGGAATTGGCCCAGGTTCAGAATAGATGTAATACAGGCCCTTATCGAGCCTGAATTAGTTTGCTCAGCACTAAAATGAATTAATGTGACAGCTTTAGTTTACTATCATATTGGTCTGAAAAGCACTCTATAAGTTTGCCTGGAATTCTGCCAGAGATGGTACAGAATTGCTGAATGATAGAGGGTGTTTCTTCACAATAAGAATTTCTTCAGAGCATAAATACAAATAGATACCTGTCTTCAACCTAATAAACTCACTAACTTAGTGCTTCTTAGAGCAGCCAGATTTCATGATACAAAGCAAATTTTTTTTTTTCAACAAATTTATCTCAGCATGATTAAAACCCATGAATAGGTACAAGCTATGACAGAGAATTATTTCCCTGGAAAATACCTGGGCTTCAAGTTTGAAGACTTCTCCACATAAATAGCCATGTGTAAGAAAAATTCCACCCAGCCTTGAAGGGTTGAGATTTCTGTTCTCAGGATGTGGGACACCAGCACTGCAGCAATTACTAACAGGAAAAGGCAATATACTATTCAGTCCTACTGGAACTAACTAAAAGGATAAATAAAGGCAGGAGCAGCACTTTAGACAGGAACATGAGCCAAATTAAGTCTCCCATGATAACTTGACGAAACTTTAATACTTCATTCTGACTGTTCCACTACAACTAATTCTCATGTGCTTAGGAATTAGCCAGAAATTACAGTGAAACAAATACAGATTCAATTTTCTCTTAGAGAGCTCAGTGTGGGTACTGTTGTAATTTTACTGCAAACTTTATTTTTCAAATGTTTATTGTTAGTCCATTCATTTTAAATATCACATTTAAAGCATCTGCCCTGAACTGCCATTTATTTTAAATTTAATTTAAATATTTTGCTTCAAGTTAGCCTTTTTATTGCTTGCTCCCTGCACACTATAGCATCTTCCTCATATAATTTATAAAGTACTCAATTGAAGGCTGGGAGAAAAACTAACAGAGCAAAAGAGTCAAAAGTTTTTAGGTTTTTGGGTTCAATTCTAAAGACTGTGAAGCTTTGGAAATGTTTACTCGCAGAAGGCAGCAAAACTGGGTTGCAACCCCTTTATCACTGAGTGAATATTTCTCATTTATGAAAATAAGCCTCCATTGCCTTTTTGAGATACATTAATTGTTTCAGACATATAAATTTCCTGTTATGCCCTAGACACACATCTGAAAATCAATTTTAGATACTTCACAAAACTTGATATTTAGTTGTAAGATTTTGGGTTGTTTGGGTTTTTTTTTTCATTTAAATGTATTGAATGCTCAAAATAGTTCCTTGGCAAAATACTCTTTTAATTTAGCCACAGCTTCAGAAATAATGGTTGTTTTATTCTGGGAAGGCTTAAGTGAGCATTCCAGGAATAAGAAAATTAGGTGCCCATATTGGGAGCTTGTTCATTTTTATTGCATTCACAAGTCTTTTCGTCTTTCTTTGCAATTACGATAATCTGGCATAACAGTCTCATCAGATATTTATTCAAAGCACGCTAAATTAGCTCAGTTTTCACCAAAGCCTAAAGTTTCAATCTCACTTACTAAAAAGTATAGAAGATTCAGTAAACTGCCTTTGTTCTGAATTTCAGTACCTTTGCTGTGAATGCCACTGGGAGGAAAGGTGGTGACATGACTGCTGCAGCCCTCAGCTTTCATCCCTTCTCAGTTTTCCTTCACTTTAACAAACCCAGCCCTAATTACCTAGTGAGAAACTGCACGTGTTTACACAGGGGGAATGATGCTGCTGTCTCAGGCAGATTTAAATGCAGGTCAAGTAACACCTACTCACATGGCTCCTTCTAGGACTCGAGGCTGGTCTGCTGCCTCACAGCACAGATTGCGTCTTTGCCCATTCTTTCAAAACAATTCTTAAAATGATATTACATTCTTTGGTGTTCCTTTACACCACTGCAAATTGGCAGGGAAGTAAAAGCTCAGTACTCCTTGGAATGGATGAGAAGGACAGCAACTCGGGTTGGAAGGGACCTCTTTAAAGCAGCATCAGCTACAGTAAGTTGCACAGAGCCAAGGGATGGGCTCCCACAACCTCTCTGGACCTCTGCCCCTGTTTGGGTACCTTCACAGTGAAAAGCATTTTCTTTACCCCAGATCCAGATCTCCTGCATTATAGCTCATGTCGGGTGCCTCTCCTCCTTTTGCCATATAATTATTGAGACAAGTTTGGCCCAGCCTGTTCTACACCTCCCCATCAGGCACAGCAACAAATGTCCCCAGTCCCTCTCAGCAATTTCTCACCCATCTTTTAATCCAGCTCGAATTTCACCAATCTCTCTGGATGGAAACTATGGAAGACAAGGTCAGAGGCCTTGCTGAGATCAGGTAGGCAACATCACCTGCTCTCCCCTTTCCCACCCTGCCAGCCAACCCATTAGAGAAGGGAACCCAGAAGGTCAGGCTCATCTGGCCCATGGTAACTCCATGGTGGCTGTTACAAATCACCCACTTGATCTTTGTGTTTGGAAATGGTTTCCAGCAGGATCTGCTGCATAACTTTCCCTAGATCCTCTTCCTTGACCTTCTTGGCTTCAGATCAATGTTTGCCTCTTTCCTGTCAGGTGAGCCTCCTTGAAGTTGCCAGTGAGTAGCCTCGCAGTGACCCCTGTCAGCCTCTCTGCTGCAGCCTGCCTGGTCCAGCAGGCCTGGGGATGTCCAGTTGGCCTAAAAGCCGTCAGTCTTGATCTTTCTCCACTGTAGGCAATTCTTCACTCCCTCAAGCTCTGCCACTTGGCTCAGAGGCTGAACTAAGGCCAGAATGTAACAGGAAAAAACAGAAAGGCACAGAAAAAGCTGAGATAACCAATTTGTCAGTATATCCCCTGCTCCTTTGCAGGGTGGGCTCACTTTTCCCTTAGCCTTCCTTCTGCTGAAGGCTGTGAACAGAAACTTGTACTTTGGTCCTCATATCCTCCCCAGTTTCAGCTTCAGCTAAGTCGTGGCTTCCCTGCGTCCCTTCTCCAACCATGCAATCTTGGACAATCAGTCTGGGTACCTCCAGGGCAGCCCACAGCTTCTACCCCCTCTGGTACACTCGTTTTTGTATGTGAGCTCTGCTTGTGCTGACCTCCTGCCACAACTGCTTGATTTCCTACAGGTTGGGAAGGGCTGTCCTTGTGCTCTGAGCCCCTCTGCCCTCCAGGGCAGCTTCCCATGGGATCCTGCCAAGCTCAGATCTGTTTTCCTGGATCTTCTAACTATTTACTGGATTTTACAAAATTCTTTATATTAAACTAGTGCAGTACTAATTTAATAAAATTAATAAAAATGTTGTTTATCATAAAAACTCTAAACCTTTACAAATAGATTAACTACTCAAGTTTTTCTGCTGCATATATTAAGATGCCTTGACTTTCTCAGAGCCTCAAATAAACCAGGAATCTGTATTTGTTAGTGACTCAGTAAACAGTACAGTCTCAAGCAAAGACTGCCAAAGGACAGATCTGTGAAAAAGAAAAAATGAGAAAAAATATTATTATGCTAAGGCTTCTATGTTTGTACCAACTACGTGGACATGTGGGTTCATTCTGAACCTCTGACCATTTGATTTCAAATAAAATTTATTATATGAGACTGCCAAAGTCATTAGTGAAGCTAGGTCCTAAAGTCAAGATGAAATACAAGTTTGGCTGGGAAAAAAAAGCCAAATCTTTAAGTCATTCTAACTCTTACAAACTAGTCAATATTTGTATTGGTTTTTCTTTGACCAATCTTCAGTGACTGGTATCCAATTACAAAATTTTGTCTCTACAAACATTCAATTATGCTGCATAAATATTTCCTAAAACTTGACTGGAAATACAGAAGGAAAATAAGTCAATTTGTATACTGGTGGTGTCTCTTACAGTGTAATTTTTACATGTGCCACACAACCAGATAGAGTTTATACTAAATATAGTCAAAGAAAATAGTATTTTATAAAGGATATAAAAGAGGCCAGAAGACTTGTCACCACTTTCTTGTAACTATCTGGCTTTTTGAAAGATAAACCTGTGTTTGGGATTACTTCTGGGCAGAGGCTGCAGGTGGCAAACAAAGGAGAGTCAAGAGTAAAATGGGAACACCGTGGTACTTCATGCTTCCTTGGGCAATTTTGTTGTTATCAATATCACCCGTTGGCACTATTATTAAGGAAAATAACTTGTGCATCTGAAAACAAAGTGGGAAAGTTTTTCTGGGTAATTTGATTCATTATTTTTGTCTCAAAGATTTGTACCTACAGACAGAATCACAGTACGTAAGCTGGCCATGTGCTGAACCTTAGTGCCTTTGAAAATTAAGGTTCCCTTTCAGTACTTCCTGCATCCACTGTAACGAGAATTTCCGGAGGATTCATAGCTGAATCTTTCAGATAGATTTTACATGGTTTACTTTGAGTTGTGCAGAGGTACAGTTGGAGCCCTGCAATCTTCCTATCACACCCAGCTGGAAGCTGCCTGATACATCAATCTAATGCAGTTGGAGGCTGCTGCTGACAGCCCATCCCTATATCCATCTATCAGCCACATGTCCAGATCAATGAGAAAGCGATTACTCTGCTGGGAAAAAAAAAGTGATAAAATAATTGTAATAGGCATCTGATGACTAAAACAGGCTGATCCACTCTAATGGAAATGCCAGCTTTACAACAGAACTTCAGCACCTAATAAAATGCTGTGGATGATACATAATATCTTGCTAAGTATTCTGGACACAGCTGTTACAGGAAAAGAGAAACCATACAACAATGTCTCTCTCTAAAGAAATGTTCACAGGAAAGCAAACATTAGAAACACGAAACACTTGCTTTTTCAATAAACAAGTCAAGTCTCATTGAAAGAATCTACCTTTAGCTAATTTTTAAATGAATGTCTTTAATACCCAGAATATTATTATAATTGTTTAATAGTAGATTGAAACTTACTATCTCATTTCAGTCAATGTAACCTGAAAGCACTATCAAAAATAATTAAGCTGAAGAAGAAGAAAATATCTCCGATAATCTGCACATGTGAGCAAAGAGCTGCATGAGTCATAGGAGAGAATGACAAAAGCACAAAAGATTGGGTTGGAAACTGAGCCAAAATTGAGAACAGCTTCAGAACCAGAGGACAGAGGAAGAATTACAAGGAGAGCCAAGTCTGGGGATATGCGTGAAGGACCAGTTTTCTGTCAACAAGCCTAGAAGCAAGCATGTAGTGAAAAATTATTTACAGACACGATGACTAAAAGGCTAATTGCTATGTATAACAGGTTAATCACCCAAACACACAGCAACAGGTTGATTGCAGAATTGTAGAATTGGAAGATTTTACAGGTTAACTGTAGAATTAGCCAAATAAGGAATTAAACTCACCCTAGGGTTTCTATGGAGTCAGTTTATTTTGCACTTCCTGGGTATTAAACTGTTTGTTAACGTGCATGTTTTCTTCGTTTTGCCCGGCAGGGCTGATATAAACACTGCATTCATTAACTCATATGTACTCTTTTGCTGTCATGATTTATCCATGAGAGAACTAAACAATATCAGCCGATTTATTAACTACTTCAATTCCTTCTGTAATGTAAAACTTAAAATACTGCTGGCATTGTCAGGTGTTCTGGATAGAGGCAAAGAAAAAGGAGTCAGTTCTTCTGACTAACTTCTTTAAGTTTGTATTAGCTGTGTGTTAGTTGTGTATGTTCCATTGAGTACTTGTGAATTAACCGTTTTAAATGTTGTTGCCTCTTTAAGTCACTGTCTCTGAATCCTCTGTTGGTCCCATTTTCTCAATACAGGCAGAGTGTTTGAGTGGCACAATTTTTTTCCCCCCCTCTCCTTACAAGTTAGCTTTTGTGTGCACCAGACCAATTTCTATTCTGCTTTCTAATGCAACCTTTTTTCTTCACGCTGTTTAAAAGGGTCAGCAAGGTTACAGAATTCCTTAATCATCACACCTAATTGCCCATCCATGCCTTGCCTTCATGTAGGAAAATTCATTAACTATTCTGCACTGAGTCAAGTGCATCAATGCAAGGCTTTGCCTTCTGTCTGCATCTGGGCTACTGGAGATAACGTCTGGGTTTATTTATCTAGAAGCAAAGTCTACACCAAGATGAAACTGAAACCACACGTGTAAGGTGGGTGCTCCTGCAGTATGGTCACAGTCCCTTATCACAGAGCATACCTGCCTTTGCTCTTATCAGTGTGACAGCAGAGGTGCCACTGGTGCTACAGCACTCACCTGCTGACACAACTTACATGACAAATGATCTCTTAAATAGCCTCATGTCCTTCCTGTCTGTGATTCAAGTGAACAAATCCAAAAAGGAAATTCAGGGGAGAGCAATGAGCTTATGCTATAAAGACGGAGTCTCGTGAAGAAGGGGCCTGTGTCATCTGACAAATTAAAGTCAACTTGAGCACAGCAAATGAGTGCCCCTTTGACAGAGCTACCCAGCTTAGACAATAAGACTTTGATTCTATGTTGCTGGAGGACTCGGAAGTGTTCATTAAGGAGCAGAGAGGTGTTCACAGTGCATCAGAGCCTCCAGCATCTTCTAAATAGAACTAATCAAACAGTTGGGTTTCTGATAAAAGAACATTTAATGAAGTGGCGGCTGCATGTTTGTGTTACCAGCTAACACTGCAAAAAAGAGGTTTATTTCTAAATATCTTAGACATATGGAAACAAAAAATGTATTATTTATAAAGATGCTCATGTGGCAACAAAATACAAATTGTGAAAAAACCCCTTTAGTTAATATTTAAGCATCCAGGATCAGCTGGAAAAAAGCAATGAATAATCAAATCATCACAAATTAAAGAATACATATATTAGGTATGTAGAATACTTATATTTGGAAAATTTAGGCTAAAGGAGGGAGAATACCATTGGAACATAAGTAAACAAGAGTAGCTCATCACGAGGCCTTCTATAATCTCATATAAAAGCAAAGTGAGACTTTTTTAATGTTTATTCATTCTCTTATAAAAATTATTCTGCTGCCTGTAAATTAGTAATATCTGCAGGATCTACATAATTCATGATTTGATAAATATTTTACTCTTTTTCTGCTATATTAACAGTGCTTACACAAATAAATTGAAGCTGTATAGCTTCATTTGCTATGCATTTTGGCCCTATCATAACTGTAACTTAAAAAAAGTCCTAGGCAGGCTCTGTGCTCTGCAGGTCCTCCAAAGGCAAACCTCCAATGAGTGGCAGGGACAGGATCTCAGATGCAGCACCCTCAACCACATGGTGACTGACTGACTGGTTGATTTGGGGGGTTAGGTGGTGTGGGAGGTGTTTTTACATAATAAACAGGACTAAGTAGTTTCATACATTAGAGGCCAAGTGCCTAAATGCTCCCAGTGAGCTCATATTCTTCAGCCACAAGCTGTCTATTGATGCCAAAACTGCTAAAATTCCTTAGCATCACAGGCATCTTAAAATACTGACTTTGTCACAGGACACTGCATCAGCCAAGTAAAATCCTGCACAAGCCACAAGTGCTCTTCCATGCAAGCAACTACAAACACTCAGGGGAAATGGATAGCCCAACCTTGCTGCCACCAGAGGACAACCTCATCTCACAAAGGCAGGACAGATAAAGAGAAAATCAAGTTTCTACAATTCCAGTTCACTTTAGTTCCTGCTCTCACTCACCAGACTACAGTTTTCCTGAATACAAACTGCATGGCTAATTATTTACAGAAGTCAACCTGCACACACACCTATACATGTAGAGTATGTGTGTGTGACATATATATATAAATACACACACATATATAAAAGAAAAGCATGACATTATGTCAACTCCTCAAATAATAACCCTGTGTGCCCTCGCCCCCCCAAGCATAAACAGCAATTGTTCAAAATCTGTAACACATGTCAGTTTTTAGGTCACTGGACAACAGCCCACATAGAGCAGAAGGGATTGAAAATTAATGCTACTGCTGAAGAGAAAAAAATACAAATATAGCCAAGTAACGAAGAAATGATAATGCTATGAAGACACATAATAGTCTATTAAACAATAATTCTTACCAGATTTAATTAATTTATTCATTTTTGACAGAACATTTCGATTTCCTTAAATATAAAATATGCAGGAAGAAAATTAAATTGTTTCTCATTTGGAAAAACAAAAACCAACCCAAACCCTGTTTCTATGGCAGTTTTTTGAAAGCAGCATTCATTGACATGCCAAATAAAATTAATGCTAGCTTGTATTGAAATCATCACCACTCATTCCCTGTTCCAGGGGAGGGGCATTTATACTAATGAAAAGCGAGAACTCCCAGCCCTAGCTGGTAGAGCGTAGATGTTACATGCAATAGCTGTAAAGTGGTTGTTTTGAGGGTGGTGGTTTTTTTCCTTCTAGTCTCAAGCTGTTGAAAGATTGTGCTTGGAAAACAACCAGCTGTTACTAGATTTAGTGTTTGGTTTTGTTCTGTGGTGGGGGTTTGGTTTGTTTGTTTTCAGGGGTAGTCACCGTGCCTAGAATACCTTTCAACCTGCAGTTAAATACTTATCCCTCTGCTCCTGAGCTTCAAAGTGCTTCTTTGAAAACAGAGGCATTAGACGGTATGCCCTTGAAGTGCTTCACCTGTAACTACAGACGGAAACATTTTGTTTTCCCCACGCAGGCACAGCTTATGTGAACACACAGACTCGCTTTTCCCCGGCTGCCACTCTCACAGCCACATCTCCTGCCCTCCCTCGCTCTGTCTCTCGTTTTTCCCCCTTTCGTGCAGTCCTGATGTTTTGGGAGACACACAATAACACAGTGGCTGGCTTTGCCGGAGGTCTGAAGCGAAGCAGAAACCTCTGGCACAGCCATTTGGCCCGACTCATCCTGTCCCAGGCAGATTTCTGCTCCTGCTGCTCCCAGGGGAGAGGCGGCGAGCTCCCACAGGTGCTCCCGTGGCACCGCCTGCTCCCCAACACTGTCCCGATGGCAGCACCTGGAGCCAGGGGGGACCTGTCTGTCCCTCTGGTGTTAGCACACCTCTGCCTCTGCTGTGCTGCTGTGGCAGTGCTCCCCCTGCTTCCAGCTGGGCAGGGGTGCTCTGAGCTCCACCGCAGGAGGATGCCTCTGGAGCTCAGCCCCTTTCTTAAAGATCTGATGAGCTCCTGTGACACCAGGCCACCAGGCTGAGGAACTCATGACCAGAGAGAACCTCAATACTCCCATGAGACAAGATGTTAGCACGAGTCCTCCCTCAGGGCTCAGACACCGAAATACCAATCAGCTAAAAGGAGGCAGTGCAGCCCCCCACTCCCTCCCCTCGGCACCCAGCCACCGCAGCAGATGCAGTAGCCAAACATGCCAGGCAAGCGTGGGGCTGCAGCACTGCCACAGACACCTGCACCCCAGAGAGAGAAGATGGTGAGAAAGGGCAGAAATCAGGCAGCTGCTGCTTACAGGCCGAGTATTAAACTAAAAATCAACCTCTCACTGCTAGCACTATTAGAGCAGTGTTCACGATCCCTGTGGGGGGCCATTTTCATCTCTTCTTTGATGTGAGAAAGGTGAAAGTGATGGTGCATTAGAAACAGGAATGAAAGGGGCAGGTTTGGAATCATTAAGTAACTCCCCGTCTCTTAAAAATGAAATGTTCCTGAATTTATTCAGTTTCTTATCTCATCTGGACATACTAAAGCAAAGTATCTAGGAAGGGAAAGAACTCTTGTGTGTTTCAGCATCACTGTACCTCCAGACACACACCTAGTATTTCAGTAGCCTTCAGCTTTGACCAACTGCAGTAGTTTAATTAACTATTACATCTTTTACAGGGTGTAATTGGTCTCACAGCTAGTTCATTAAAGCCACAGCAGAATCATTCTGACAGTCCAGCCATGAGCAAGTTCATACAGAGCATCAGCAGTTCAGCTCCCTGCACATTAAGCTGGCAAATGTTTTCTGAACAGAGGAGATGAAATGGTACTAGCCATCTAGTCCCTGTCAAGCATGCACCCAGAAACATATTCTAAAGAGAGATGACCAGGAGCAAAGAGGCACCCTCCAACCTCATTACTCCCTATCCTGCTCAACATATGTCAAGTGTTTGCACAAGGCAAACTGACATTTTAGCTTACTCTTGGTCTACCCCAGAAACCTGGTATTTATAATGTAGTCATTCTATATCTGGCCCCTGGAGCAGCTGCAGTTAAAGGAAGATGAGTTATTAAAGAGAAACTCTCCATTTGGTGGCATTTTGTAGGTGGAAGTCTTTTGAGACACTCCTATTACCTGAAATAGTCACTAAATAGTTTTACTCGGCTGGGATTTTAAGGTAATCTGAAATATGATTTTTTTTCTCTGCCATTCAAGCTTGAAATTCACAGACTTTACCAAGGTGTAGGCTTCTGCATAGATTTCAATATTCCCAGATGCAGATTGTCCAGAAGCACGTTCTGCCTATGACTCAAAAAATAACCCTTGTCCATCTCACCTTTTTCTTTGCTGTACTTTTAGCTTTTCTCCACCTGCCCACACCGCTCCATCTTCTGACTCCTTTGTCCCATTCTCCCTTTTCAACTCGCTTATCATTAGGAGGAATTTCCAATTCTCTTCTCCAACAAGAACTAATTTTCAGGAATGAACTCCACTGGCCTTTGCAGTCAGTGGACCTGGTTTTGCATTACTTTTTCCTTAGTGCTGACAGGCAGAGCTCAAGGAAATTCACTTTCTTGAGGTATATCAGCAAGGTCTTCCAAGGCAAACACAACCCCCTGCTGCCTGCTCTCCAGGCATACACAAACTTGTTTTGCCAATGCTCTCAGCCAAATGCAACTTGCATAGCCCTGGTGAGTAGCTGAGCCACTAAAGTACAAAGCCAGTTAAAAGAAAAAAGAAGTGTTAAAGCCATGGTACTAAGCCTAGTAAGATCTATTCATCATTGTGTTAGCATGCCCAGATTTTAGTGCATCTGGAGCCTGGTCAGAGTGAACAAATCTGCACTCAGAGTACTGACAAAGGGAGCTCATATCTGCCTGCAAAAGACAACACAGCAAGAGGCCGAGGTTATTGGTAATAACCATGCTGAAGCTCAACAGGGGCCCATGGGGAGGTCCAAAGCTTGATGGCATATTAATAGGCTTTTTTTCTAATAGTCTTTCTCTTCAGCAGTGTTTTCAGCAGCAGAGGTTTATGTCCAGAGAAATTTCTGACCTTTTAACAAAGACTGCCTCGTAAAAACATTCCTGTATTTTCTCCAAAAATAAAATAATTCCAAAAAACTCCCACTTGATTAATCTTGCTAAAAGCAAATAACCTGTCATCACACAATACCTGCACTGAGATTTAAATCACTTCTAGGAACTTGGTCAGCTGTTTCTGTGCTAACGTGGCCCACCTCTGCACAGAGTTTCACAGCTGAAAACTTGGTAATGAGGTGACACCCTCATTACCAAGAACATAATTTGGAAAAATATTTTTAAAAGAGAAGGAGTTCCACATACATCCTGTAAAAGATGCACAAAGAGCTCTGTTAACACTTTCAAACATCTTGAATGCTTAAATAATTTTTAAGCATTTTGTACATTTTGACCATTGTATCAAAGCATCATACTGAATTATGTCAGTCTAAACATAAAATGCATCAAAATTACTTGGATAATTAAGTGCATAAATAAAAAATGATTGCTGAATTGGATGCTGTACAGCTTGTAGATAAGAATAACACCTTTGTTGTGTAGGCTTTACAAACTCTGTGAGCCTAACTGCCTCAGCACAAGGATTTCTTCTAAAAGAAAGGGGGTTGCACTCTACCCAAAGCTCAGATCACACACTGAGTTTTCATAAACTCAAGAGTTTTGCTGATTCAAGTATCAACATGAACTCTGAGCAGCAGCAAGCAAACTTTGGTCTCCAAAGGTTAAGGTTGGTTAAGGCAGCATCCAGCATCAAATCACAAATTCTAGGAGAAGGAAAGGAAACACTAGTGCTGTTAACTCTATTGGTCCTTAAGCTCTCAGGTATCAGTGAAATTCTTTGCCAGTCTTTTTTAAATTAAGTGCCCAATCATTAGAATAAGTACTAGCCAACAAAGCTGTTTATTATAGTAACATGAAGGGGGGCTTTTTAATTGATATTAAAATATTTTTAATTACTAATAACACTCCATTAACACTTGAAACATGGATGGTGGGATGCTAAAATAAACTTAAAGATTCATGAACCTAATCTATCTCCAAGACAGACCACCCACACCCCTCATCTTTCACTTACCATTGGGATGTGGGAGAAACAACAAATTTAAAGATGAACAGGATGCAGTGGGAATCAGTAGTGAATGAGTACACACAGAGCTTCAGATTATCCTCTGAAGCTAAAGGAAACTATTTTGAAAAGCCATTCTTCTACAATGAGTTGTAGCAGTAAGAGATAAAAAAGCATTGTGTAATACATGGAATTATGGAAAATATCAATATAAGAGACTTCTCAGATTTGTCTGTGTGGGCATGAACATAGTTCAAAAGCATAATGTCTTGGATACACCACAAAAAGTGGAGGGAGCCTTGGGCTAATATGCAGAGAGACACTGGAAGAGGCCAGGAAGACTGTTGGGCTATTAATCCAAGACCCATACCTCAAGTGTAACTTTCTGAAAACAACATCTGTTAGTCCTTAAGGAATTATAACTTTCATTAAGAAATACAATAATTAAAATTTTCTGTCATCATAAACTCTTCCATTCTCTCCCCAAAAGAAAAAAACACCATGAAATGAAGTTGTTTCTAAGCACTTTCAATAGTTAGTTACAGGTCACAGTTTCTTGATGAAAAATTGTTTTCAAGTACCAGTTACAAAAGCATGTCTCAAATATGAGGTCTGTAATTTTGTTATGATTAGAAGTGTTTGTATGCACAGCTGAAGAGGAGGTGTAAGGCACTGCTCACTGTGTAGCTAACACACAGTGAATGCCAGAGGAGGAGATCAATCCACTGTAAAGGGATGGGAACCAGGGAAATACACATTTATAAAGTGCAGACATTTGAGAAACATACTCATGGAGAGATCACAGAAAAATGTTGGCCAAGAACGTGCAGAAATCACAGTCACAAACAACACATCGATTGACACAGTCGATGAACAGATGAAGCCAAGCAAAGTCAAGCTAAAAATTAAGAATGAGAAGTTTTGTTGTGACAGGTAGCAGGGCGTGCCAGCTGAGTGAGCTGAAAGGCTGAGGCAAGTTTTCAGCTATGGAAGGCATGTTTGTTTAGAAAGGCTGATTAACCAGCACAGCCACACTGCCAAGAGCAGCGACACACACAGCAGTTGTTGCTGCCTTCCTGGGTGTCATTCCGAGAGCCACGCTCCAGCCAAACAGAAGGTACCAGGATCAACAAAGGGGTACCTGTGCAAAATGGAATGATCTGGTTTTTACAGAAGGTCAGATGGAACGATCTAATGGTCCTCCCTGGTCTTAAATTCTCTGACTCACACAGAAAGAGGCTGGCAGAGCACAGGAAAAGAACACAGCGCTGCACGAGTCCCCTTCTTGCACGTGCAGTTCAGATCACTGTGCTTCACCTCAGAAGGAAAAGGAAGAGTGTATTACAGAACACAAATTCAGCACCAGGGACTCACTGCAAGTGCTTGTGGCGGGACACTGGAGACTTGAGGCAAAGATTGTAGAACTTATTGAAATTACTGAAGATTTCCCTTCAAGAGGAACCTGTTGAAGGGCTTTTATTTGCTTAAGAAAATTAATAAATGTAACTATGAAACTTCTCTCCATATATAGAGGACATCACTGGGAACTAACAGAGAGCAGGTATTTTTCAATAGTACTGTGGTGACACAGAAAACCCATACCAGAAAATATTTAGTAACTGTTCTGACTTCTCCACCATCATATCATCTTACTTGCACCCACTATATAGGGAGAAGATAACAGTATTTCTCTTCACAAATTATATATATTTAGCCCATTTTTTTGGCAGTCAACCACAGCTCAGACAAATCTGATCCTCCCTCCTAGAAGGACTATATTTACTTCTTTTCTAAGACCAAGAATGTTACAGAATACCAACACAACTCAATTATTTAGAAAGGCAGATCTGGAATACATGGTCTTTGTGGAAGCTCTAATTCACACTTAAAACAAAAAACATGTTCAACCGTTCAATCCAGTATTTTTTTCTTGTCTACCATCTTTCAAAGAATTTAACATATTTTTGGCATTTCAAGTATTGGCTTTTTCCATAAAATATTGCAAAAGAGTAACTACCCATGCTACAAAGACAACATCAGGTTCTCGGGACATTTAGACTCAACAATTACAGAGGCCCGTTGTGAGCTATGTATAGCTAGAAAAATCAAATTTCATCTGCCACTCTGTCAGGCTGCATTCCAAAATCATTTTATCACTGCAGTGAATACCAAGATATTTATCTTTCCCGGCCAGGTTAATCTTGTGTTCCATAATTATCATGACTGTCGTAAACACATTCAGTTCTGTTTCTGCACTTGCAAGTCGTGCCAATTTGAGGGGAGGCTGAGCTTAAAGGGAGTTGCTTTTATTTACTTTTAACTTACAGGCAACAGCAGAAATTAAGAAGTATATTGCATTGGAGATTTATTACTAGACATGTGACGATATCCTTCCAGTAATTTTTTAGCCTCAATCCAAATTGCAGTCATTACAAGACTACCACATTTACAGTGTTCCAGGCAGGAAATGGCTCAAGAGTACTATGAACATAGTTGGATGGCAGTATCTGTCCGTCTGTTTGTGAATATGTGACATGCACACACACATAAGTTTTGATGAATTTTCCAGAGCACTTTCCTGGGATTCCCTACACACATCCCATTTCCTTTGATTAGATGACAAATCCTCAGGATGCAGCATGTTTCGTGAGTCTGCAGGCCTGGCAACTTCACCATCCTCCTGTGCAACACAGCTAAACAGTTTGCAGTTCCAGATTTGGCTCATTTGGAGTTGGCATGGCTCTCTTCACTGCTCACTGTAGTTGTGCCCTAAAGCAGTGGAAAACATGGTCAGCCAGGGATCTTTCCTACTAGACTGCCATTCCTACTGCAGATTATTAGCATCATTCCTACGAGCATCTGCTCTCCTCCTGCTTTGAGAAGGAGAAGACAAATAGCACCTTTGTCCCTGCTTTCAATGACAACCACCACGCAAAATTCAAGGCTCATAAAAACTGGAGAGACACAGAGAGAAAACAAGAAAAGAACACGACTCTGCCTGGGGACACTGAAGGCTTCTGTGTTCAAAAGGCCAATCAAGATTAAAACCTTGAACAGTTCCTTGTCCAAAGCCAGAGTACAATGTGTGGAGCTCTAGCAAAAGATTGAAAGGTGTGGTTTAGAGGGTTGAGCATATCTTTTAGTTCAGGTGACGTAAAAGTTGGAACAAAAGCCAGACTGCAAACCCCCTAGGTTTAGATTGCATTTAGCTTGTAGGAAACTGGCATCTCTCACTGCATCACTTTCACGTTTCAGAAAAACGAAGGTGAAGAGAAAAGACTTTACCTAACTTAGCAGAGATGAGCTATATTTTGTGGTGCAAGTGCAACCCAAGCAAAAGCTGAACAAATTAGTAAGGCTCTGGCTAGTTTGTATTCACAGGGTCAGCAAAGGCATATAGAGCAGGCACCAGAAGCAGAGTTTCCAATATTGCTCCTCTCCATCTTTAGCTCAGTATTCTAGAGGGAAACAAGAAGATACAGAAACAGACAGAATACACCCATGATTACAAATCACCAGAGTCTTCAGAGATAAGATTCTGCCATTATTTGAAATACAATTATCTCATAAGAGGGAATACATGTGTATATACATAAGTATTTACGTATCAGTGTTCTTATTTTGTTTTCTCCAGACTTCCAAAATCTCCATGTAAGTCTCAACATCTGTTGAAGTGTTCAAGGCCAGGTTGTACTGGGCTTTGAGCAACCTGATCTGGTGGAAGATGCCTCTGTCCATGGCAGAGTAGTTGGAACTAGATGATCTTTAATGTCCATTGCAATCCAAAGCCTTCTGTGATTCTACCAAAAAAAAAAAAAAAAAATCTACTCTTCTAGCAAGTTTAGACAAGCTTCACAGGACTTCACCACACAGGAGAATAAATTGGAGGCTGTAAATCCATGCTCTTATGAGGAGATTGAGACAATCTGACTTGCAGAGTTCTGGGGCTACATCACAGGAAAAGTGAAATGTGCTTAAAAATCATCACAGTTGAAGTGGATAAAGTCACCTTTGCCTTCTGCTGCAAAAGTGACAATATGGCAAAGTGAAGCAAAAGCCCAGTGCCACAAGCCTCATTAGCATAACTAACAGCAGATTAAGCTGAGAGAATATGACACAATGACCCACAGATTCCCCAGCTGTACTAAAAATAGCTACACAGAAGTAGACAAGATATCCTCCAAATGTGGAAAAACCCCTCCGAAAAAGAAGGTCTTAGGGAAGCTAAATCCAAAGAAAACTTCTTTCTCTTTTTACAAATTGCACTTGGTAACTTGAAAATTCAGAATCAAATATTTACCTCTATGTGTGACAACATGCAGGACAGCTCAAAGTAAAGCCACATGTTAGTGAAGGGCCAAAGAATGTGTTCAGTTAGAGCTGTCTTTGCTGGAGAGAGTCCTCTGAGAGGGGTAATTCTAGCCACGCTGTCAGACACTGTAGTGAGGGCTGATGAGGAGGAGAAGGTGGTTCAGTATGCAATAGAAATTACACAAATCTGAATTCCATCCAAGACCTAAGGAATGACTAATTTCCACAATTATATTAATAACCAAGTGGGTAGGCTGTGGAAACTGGTCAATTTTACAGAGCAGCAAATGCTACCACAGCTATTGAGTGTGGCTAGGAGGTGACCAAGACCACATCTGCTGCTTATTTTTCAGTTTAAGCATATCTGACAGAAGAGTCAATGTGGTACACACAGTTCAAAGTGGCAGCAACATACCTGTCCTGTTTGCTTTGCATGGTTTGAATCTAATCTTGCACAACTTCAGGTAGGATCACAGTGGCATGCAAAACAGGTTGATGTGATACATGAAATAAGTATGTCACTTTAGCTTTTATCTGAGAGCTTCAACAGCCAAACAATTTCTTTTATCTCTGGAGAATGATATGCATTAAATTTAACATGAGCATTAACTTCTGGCACCTTCAATCTTCAATATCACCTACAGTCCTCATAAAATACAGCATATAAAACATAAAAAAGGAGTCAAAGTGCATGGAAGATATAACAAATATTAAAAAGTAAAAATAAGAGGTGAAAAGAAAAAAACAAAGACAAGAACATATCACTTAAAAAATTTTAAGTATTGATTAACAAAATGAAAACATAAGATACTTATAGAAAAATAAATAAAACTTCTTTAATTTATATTTATATTTTTTTATTTATACAATCTATGAAGAAGATGGGATCGTTAAATAAGTATGTTTCACAAGCTCTAGAAAGAGAGCATTCATAAGTTAGGAATGTTTCTCCTTTCTGTAGGCACTGCTTTTCAGGTTTCCTGGCTGAAGAATTGATAAAGGAAGAAGCATACTTGCACTGTAATAATATAAAATTAGTTCACAAAGAAAAGTCTAGGTATTCTGCCACTAATGCCTAAAAATCTTTGAGACAGAAGATGCAGGAAGTGAATGTAGTAGTTCTAACACTAAGTTAGGTTATAGCTAAACTTGGGATGAAACTTGGGATGGGGGCTCTTCCCCTGTAAACCCCAGTCTTTCCTGTGTTTCCAAACAGACCTGAACAGAGAGCACAGATTCCCAGTGATGAACGTGGGGACCCTCAGACACTAAGCATGAGATGCAAGGCTGCTTCATAGGGCGCTGTGACACTGGCAGCAACCACAGGCACGTGTCACAGTGTGCTACAGCACCTCCCTGCCCGGGAGCAGTGTTCTGTCAATGTTCTCTCAGTCCAACTCCCCACATAAAATCATGCTGCTTTTCTCAACACTATAAAGACTGAATTTCAAGGACATTTTTCCCCTGAAGGACATGTAATGTTCAGTGTTCAGAAACACAGAGTAAAATACTTGAGTAGGTAAAAGAGAAACAATTAATTCTCTTAATTATTTTATTCAAGGTTTTTTTGCTCTCCACCCATCCACTCTCCTGAGGGGGAAAAGCTCAGTCGCTCTCACGCTGCTTATTTTCCAGGGTTAACAACATTTACTTCAATATTAAACTTCAGGCTTGATCTGAAATCACTGTAGATAGGTTACAAAGGAGCAAATATTTGAGGGCTCAAGTTGTCTTTTTTATTTTCCTCTGAGCTGAATGCATGCACCATGAGAGAACCATGCTGCAAGTCACTTGAAATGCATGGAGAAAAACAAACATTTTCTAAATAGACACAAAAATGTGTTCTTTGGTGTGTTCTTTAGACCCAAGTAACTTTTCTCTCCTTCTGTACTCTTAAGGGACTCATTCTTCAACCCATGGCTACAGAAAGAAATAGAAGCTGTTTCATTTTAGGTGTGTCTACCACACCCTTATTCTCCTGCCAGGAAGAAAAAACAAAAAAAAAAATCTCACTGCTTCGTATTTATTGTAGCTTAATCAAGAAGGTCCTTAAAGCCCTACTCTTTTCCTAAAATAGTAGAAGTATTAATATTAGCAATCAAAATGTTCAATATTGTAACCTGGTAGGCAATAGAGTGTCAAAAAAAAAAAAAAACCTGAAAGAACAACATGAAATTTAGGAAACTACAATAATGTATTTAATGAAATTAATACTGCTTCATGTATAGATGAGCTTTCTCTTACTCAGTTTCAAGTTCTGTAGTAACTCACCACATATCTTTACATTGTTCTTGAGCAATGGAGCTCATTACTTACTACAAGGAATTGGACTAGTCCAAACCACTTGCAAGCACTGCCACCAAGACAAATTACTTACAGGTGCAAAGCAACATGCCAGAATGTACAAAGAAACATCACAGATCTAATCTAAAAATGCATCTGCAATGAAGATTAACATTGTATTCCAGTAATGGGTTGGGGTAATTTCATTTCTCTCCTTGGGTCACAAGGGGAGAAGTAGTGCCAGGCTTCCATAAATACACATGGACTGACCTCCAGAGGGAGCAGATGAAGATGTGAACCTGACCCTTTCTAATCAGTTTGCTACCGCCTCCCAAAGTCCATTTCTCTGAAGGTAGGGTAGATATCCAAGGAAAGCCAGATTTCCATGAGTGTCTCCACTGAACCCTAACATTCACCTTGATGTTTAAGCCTGTTCTCTAACTTACCCATAAAGAAGCCAGAAATAACATCCACCTCACAAATTTTGACAAGTGGGCCAAAACCACTACTGAGCTGCTGTACAATCCAAAAATCAACAGAAAAATAAATAACAAAAACAGTCTTGGGCCTAACAAAAGAATTGTGGCTCCTTATATTTTCCAAGTGGTTTTTATTTCCTATGTGTGAAGTGAGGCCTTCAGAGGCCTACAACCTCAATAATTAAAATAAGGCTTTTCCCATTTTTAGTAAAGTCTTGGAAGAGGAACTGCTGGAGTTTTCCATGCAGAAACAAGCTTGGTGCTATCAGATTGTCAATGTCTGAAACTCAGAGGGTCAATAAACAAAGCTCTTTAATTCTAAGTCAGAGAGTTGAAATTAGTAATGAATAAAATAAGATGGTCCCAAGGCAATGCCCCTTGCATACATACATATATATTTATATATATATATATAGTTTGGTTTGTGGGGTTAAGTTTAAACAAGTTTGCCTTGAGATCTTGTCAACACAAGGTTTCTGCTGGGTGCTCCAAAGTGGCTCCTGAACACCTCTGGTCAAACTCCATCCCACCTCCATTCACTCTGCAAGGGTACAACCTTCCTTTTACAGACAGCACTTTTACTGAACCACTGCATGGGTTCAAACTTAGATCATGTCAGCAATGGGAGAAAAGGGGCCAACAGCTTCCAACATCCTGCAAAGGACATCCTGCTTTTCCCCCATCTGACAGCAGCCCCATGAGACATTTCTTGACACCTTCTCAACTTGAAGACACAATGTGTTTTTCCTTCACTGATTATCTCAGAACGATGAAACAATTCTAATGCTGTAATAGCATTTCCCCCCCCAAACTCTGCTAGGAACAACAGATATTATCTGTACAACCAGTGTGTTGTGAAATGCCACAGGTACCCATTTAAGTAGCACTATTTTTTTAAGGACAAAAACACTTTTGTGATTATTTTTATGGCATATCTCTTTTAATAAAGCCTTTTTCCTCTTTTTTTTACCCTTTTGAATTACTAGTCTGTCACAGCCACAGCACCGTATCTCTTTCAGTTTTAAGTACTTAAAAGTGAGGAAACATCCTTAGAATTGATTAAACTCAAGATTTGATTATATGTTATGAGTACAGCCAAGGAAAATTTTTGATACATGAAATCCCTCTTTAGCAGACAAAAACATTAGCAATGCAAGGCACTCGTGATGTTGCTCAAATACAATTCCTCATGCCCCTAATCTTAGCTCAGGTGTACACAACCTACAGCAGCTTTCAAATAGTAATAATGCCCTTTGCACCATGTATTTTCATCATCTTTTCAGGGCAAGTTCTGGATAAATACCTCTGGAGTGACTCTGCTTCAAATGGAGAGGGGTTTAATTTGACAAAATTTTTTGTTTTACCAAGTATCTATCAGCTGTGGTCCACACCCACACATTCTAATATCAGTTATCCCTAAAAAATGAACAACCTTGAGTCATTCTGTCCTTTCAATTTGGAAAGCTCAAGTGGAGTAATTCTCTTTAATGTAACTGTGGTGGGTTGACCTTGGACAGCAGCCAGACACCCACCCAGGCTCAACAGGACAGGGGTAGAAAACAGAATGCAAAATCTTGTGTCAAAACACAGAGAGTAACTTACCAGTTATGTCATGGGTAAAACAGACTCATCTTGGGGAAGAATAATGTATATTATTGCCAATTAATTTAGAATGGGATAGCAAAGACAAAATGACTGAAATACCTGCTCTCCACGTCCCTTCTTTTCCCAGGCTCTTAACCCCCAACTCCTTCCCCACCACTCTGACCCTGCAGGACACAGGGTGATGGGCAATGGGGACAGTGCTCAGTCTGTCCTCCCTTCTGCTCCATCCTCTTCACACTTTTCCCCTGAGCCAGCTTGGATCCCCCACAGCTGCAGCCCTTCAGGAACTACCCACTCCTCTGTGGGCTCTTCACAGGCTGCAGCTTCCTTTAGGGCAGACCCAGCTGCTCTGACATGGTGTCCTCCAGGGGCTGCCTATGGATATTTGCTCCAGCACAGGTCTTCTTCAAGAGCTGCAGGGGAACCTCTTTCACCAGGAGCACCTCCTCCTATCCTCCTCTGACCTTGGTCTTCTCCCTGCTGTTTCACACTGTTTTCCCCTCAACTGGTGTAGGGAGTGCTTTCCCCTTCCTTAAACAGGTGTTTCCTGAGGCACCAGGAGCCTGGCTGTGGGCTCAGCTGTGCCCTGGAGTGGATCCACGGGAGCTGGGTGGAAGCAGATGTGTCAGGCAGAGGACAGCCCCTGGCCTTTGTTCCTCGAGGCCACCCCTGCAGCCCCTTCCCCTGGGGCCATCAACCTTGCCATCAACCTTGCCACCTCTACCAAATACAGTCACCTAGGAAAGAGGCATCACCACTCCCAAAACCTCTGTGCACTGTTATCCCTCCAATCTCCACCCAGGGAGTGCTGATGTGGGTGAGACCAATGCTTCCCAGTCCCATATCTATGCTGGGGGCACAAAAAATGGCTTTTCCAGTCTTGTCAGTGCAGCTCCGTCCAGCACTATCAATATGAGTTTATTTTCCCTTTAAACTAACTGGAGAGGACTAATAAAATCCCAAAGAACAAAATAAAACTGACTATTTCAGTAGTTATACTCCTCTCAGTAGTCTCATTGTGCTTTCTCATATTTCTCCAACTTGTGGGGCAAGGTGTTAAACCACAAAACTGTGCTGCAACACAAACCAAATGCCTTGTGTTTTCTCTCCTGACTTATAACAATGCTGTTCTGGGATGGTTGTTCACTCAGGTAAAAACTTATCTCCTGTCCTGGCAGACACCAACAAGTTGCATGAAGCAACAGCAGAATAAATTAGTCCTCTGAATTGGCACCCCTGCATTTCCCTCATCTGACTGGCTCGTTTTTTCTCCCTTTCAATGCAGATGTTTCATCTCCCTGTCTCTCAGTTTCAGTGTTTCTACTGAAGCACAGGCTGTGGAGGATTCCCAATGACATAGCCATCTCAGGCTCATACACAAACTGCAGTGCCTATTAAGGGTACCTCTGTTTCCATGGCATCTCAGAACCATCAATGGGTGGCTCGTCTCTGCACAATACCATTTTCATTCAGTGTGAAATCCTCAAACTGTGAGTACCAAGAATGCCATAAAATGCAATCCCCTTTCTGCTTAGGGTATTTACAGCTTCACAGCTGGTCAAGGTTTGCAGTCATCATTGTGTGCCTGGTTTTCAGGATACAAAGCAGACCCTTCACATTAATTACATATTGTTCCCTAGAGCAAAGTCACTTCTCTCTACGATTTCTCACATGCCACATACACTGATGTCACAAAATAGATAATAATTCATCCACATTAAATAATAATAATAAATTAATAAATGGTCTGCTCTCTAGGCTTAGGCAGATCTACAAAATTGTGTGCTACCACAACAGAGCTGCTTGGACTGCTTCTTATTTGATGGGTCAGCCAGGTCATGCAGAGTATCATAGTAAATATAATTTTCATTAAGGACTCGTTAAGGAAAAATTCATTTGCTTGTTGCCAGAGGAATAACCCTAATTGGTTCTCTTCAGCAGTATACAGCTTCCCTACTGTTATGGGGCCCTTATCATCTGCACTAACACTTTGTCTAAGGCTGATCCAAAGTCACATTTAGGCCCACACAGTTCAACAAACAGTGTCTGTAAGAAAAGTGTGGGATTAGGTATTTTGACAGACAATCAGGTGTTATTACTTAAAGCATTTTTACCTTGCTGAAGGAACTCAGCAGGAAATAAAGAATGGATTCTCTGGAGGAAGCAAACCATATTTGATTTTTCACATTCTGAGGCCATTTGATTGTGCTGGTTTTACCTGGCATATGGAGCCAGGGTATGGTCAAGAATTTTTAAGTTTTGCTTCTTCATTACATCCTTAAATTCTCAGGCTACTGCCTGAGAGTCTCCTCATAACCCTCACTGCCTTAGGATTTGTTTGTTCTTGGTTCAGGTAGCATCATAACTGATCACTTACCTAATCCTCATTATTTCTGAAGTTTTGAAAAATAACACAGCCTGGGAATAAATATAATTTATCAACATCTGTGACATGCTTTTTGTCCTTGGCTTCTGCAGAAATATCTGAAGAGACACATGCATACAAAGATTTAATCACATTGGGCTGGCAATTTATTTCACTGTTTTTGAAATGTTTTGCTAAGGACCAAACTCATTCATGAGATAAAAATCCCCTGTGCCTTTCAGTAGTCCAAAACAAAGCCACTAAGAAATCAGAATTCAGTAATTTTACTATTAGCTTGAGAGTTATCACAGACACTGAACCATAAACATCTTGAAGTTCTTAATAACCTTAACTTCAATCTTCAGTCACTGAATATTTCAATGGCACCAAAACTACTTCACCAGAGCGCCCAGTTTAAAAAATTCTTTCTGTTATGATTCAGTAGAATATAAATATAACGTTTTCCATGTACATGAAGTTGTTTAATACCTTTGCTTTTCTGCCTTGTTATCAAACCTCATTTAGTCACAATTCAGGGCCTGCAATCATTTCTGAAGACAACAGGTTGTGTATCTCACTGTTTGCAGTCCTTACCAACAGTGAATGAAAACTAGCCTGGGACTGCAAAGTAAAGAGTTTTGTTGGTTTTTTGTTTGTTTGGTTTTGTTTTTGTTTTTCTTTTTTGTCAAAACTCTTAATTTAAACAAATAGATGAAATTTCAGCTTGCCCTTTGAAAAAGTGGTCTTTGTACCAAGGGATATTTGTTAAATACCATTTGGGACCATTAATATCAAATTACAGAGGAATTTCCATTATAAATTATATTTTGTAGTAATAAGAAATAAAGATGTGTTAAATGTGAGCATTGTGTGGGACTATTTAAATGATTTTTGTTACAAAAAAAGATAAAATGACAAACTTCTTCCCAGTATCTGTGCTTTATTTTTTTGCAAAAACAAGAGTGACGTGCATAATGGCTGTAAAATATAACAAGCTAGTCATAAAGAGAAAGTCTACAGAAAGCAGCATGTGGTGGTTTTATTTAGTGTGGCTTTTAAATTTCAGGGAAATAAATCAATGTAAGTGATCAAAAGTGAATACTAAAAAAATTTGATGCCATGAAGAAATTCCTCATGCTCTTTATCCCTAATCATCGGAAGGACACAAAAAGAGATGAAGGTGAGACTAGATATAGATTAAGAAAACACAAGTAGCTCAAATTTTCTTCAAATTTTGCACTAACTTTTTCTATCTTTGGCTTTCCCCAGTTGTGGCAAATCTTGGGCAGGAGGGAATGGAGGGGAAGGGAAAAAAAAAGAAGGAAATAAAGAAGAGTCTTGTCAGCATTAGTCAAAACCGACCATATGTCCTTGACCATTTCAGTATCTTGAACTTCTGTATCATCAAGCAAGCCAGAGAACTGGTTGTGCTATATGCAGGATCTTTAGGGAGATGTAAAAGAAAGAAACACCTTGTAAAGAACAGTGTAATAATGTAAAACACTAAACTGGGTAACGTGAGGACAGTAACGAAAGAAAACTGCGTGACAGATCTTGATTTACTTTTCAGATTTTCCTTTTTTAAGACTAAGATCTATTCTGAAGATAACAGAAGCCAAAGAAACTGCAGTACAGCCAGAAGTTCCTTATTTTTATAAACAGGTGCATCTTGCATCCTGATTCTGATGGACAGATGCTCAGACCATAAAGAAAATTTAAAAAGATGCAATCAAAACTATTATTACTTCCCTTTTTCCATTTCTGGTAAAGCCCTGATTCCTCTTCTTTCACATCTCCATTTCAGCTCTCACTGTTTCATGACTGCATCACTGGTCTATCATGTCCAGGACACTTCTGCAAGGAACAACTCCTGTGTTCATATCCTCATTTCTGCAGTGAATCTCATGGACATTTTGGAGCTACCAGCACAGAGCAGGAAAGATCCAACACCACTGGTACCTTGTAGTTTAGGAAATCATAGAATAGTTTGAATTGTAAGGGACCTTTTAAAGGTCATCTATTCCAAACTCAATTAGATCAAGTTGCTCAGAGCTCCATCCAACTTGAATGTTTCCAAGGATGGGGCAGGCACCACCTTTTTGGAAAACCTGTTACTGTGTTTTACCCCTCTCACTGCAAAAATCTTGCCTTTTTAATCTAAAATTTTCCACCTTCAGCTTAAAACCATTCATTCTTCTCCTGTCATTTACATAGCCTTGTAAAATGTCCCTCCTCAGCTTTCTTGTAAGTGCCCTTTAGGTACAGGAAGGCTTCTATGTGGTCTCCCCAGAGCTCTCTCTTCTCCAGGCTGAACAACCCCAATACTCTCAGTCTGTCCTCGCAGAAAAGGTGCTCCAATCCTCTGATCATCTTCATGGCCCTCCTCTGGACCCACTCCAGCAGGTTCATGTCTTTTTTGTGTTGGGGGACCCACACACGGACCCACTACTCCAGGTGGGATCTCACAAGGGCAGAGTACAGGGAGAGGTTAAAATATATGGCCTCAGGGATATGTGGTTTAATATTCTGTGGAAAAAAAAACAAACCAAACCAAACCAAACCAAAACCAAAAAAAAAAAAAAAAAACCAAAACAAAAAAAAAAAAAAAAAAAAAAAAAAAAAAAAAAAAAAAAAAACCAAAAAAAAAAAAAAAAAAAACCAAAAAAAAAAACAAACAACCCCAGGAAACAAAACAACAAACTAACCCCCAAACCCCCCCACCTCTATAAGGGCTAGAGAGAAAGGATACCCTTTAACATTTATTATCAAATATGGCCCTCCCCAAATTGTTAGTAATCTTAATTCTGTAACACAGTATGAACAACTAAATTAAAAACCTACAAAATGTGAACTCTGGGTTTTGAAGGACAAAAATATTTCCCTCTTTGCTAATAGACTTAGTTTATTAATACATTTTGCTTAGATATGTCTTTGTATAATGCTTTCCGGCAGTACATAACCAGATGCTCAGTAACATCCCTTGGACAATCTGACTTCCACGTGTGCCTTTCCTTATGCTCTTCTTGCAAGGTGATTACCATTCATTCAGCAAGTGACTGTCTCATGGAAAACCCAAAACCCTTTCATCCCTCACCTTATGTGCTATTTCCCCTCATATTCCTGCCCTCCCCCTCATTCTAGTGGATTTTTAAAAGGACAGATTTGACTGAAAGAGAGGAGGAGTACATCTTTTTTCTTCTGGCTCAGCTTCTCATGACCTTTGCCCAAGATGGTCAGACACTTCCCCACACTGTGGGTATTTCTCAACTAAAATTTCAACCTTCTTCAGGAGGAACCACAAACTGAGTGAAGCAGCAGGTTACCAGCAGCAGAAACCTGAGAGCTGCCACAATACACACATCTTCCTCTTGTCAAAAAGAAAATTCAGGACATGTCAGGATGAGCTCATTCAGTTAGTCCTGGGGTGCTGGTGGACAGAAAATGCACAGAAGCAGATATGGATGTACTGATACTATAACACATTTCAAGAGCCATGTTTTTGGCTTAGACTACCCATTAAAATAAATCATATATAAAAAAAAAATCATGGCCTAGCCTCAATGAAATATTGAATGATATTTGATTTGCAAAACTAATAAGCTTTGTCTCCACCATAGCTGATCTCCTCCCATGCTTCTGCTGTTGAGCACAAACTGCACAGCTCATAACCAAAAAGGTCTGTCAAGGCTGACAGTGCACCACTGCCTCTTGCAAGGCTTCTCCAAAAAGCACTAGGTCCATGCACAATTTGATTTTCTATGAACAGGACCATTCTAACCTTCATGTCACTACTAAAATTCTAAGTTTATGTGAGTAACATCCAAAAAGGTCCATCTCCAGTCTTCTAAACTTCATTATTCCTGGAGTGTTAGGCAGCTGTCATTCCCCTCCTCTGCAAGTTTTCCTGACTAACTTGAGCCTCTACCTACCCTAATTCCCTTTTACTCCTGTAAGAACAAGACATTGACTGAACTTGCAAGTGCTTCACTTAACAGAGGCTGATGGGAACTGTCATTGTTCTGCCAGACTGCTCCAGCCCATATCCTTAATCTCTGGTTTTGCCTGTCATCTCACACTTCTTATTTCCTGTTTTTTCCTCTTCAGTTCATGTAACCACGTATCAACATACACCCTGATTTTTATCTCTTCTTTGCTGAATTAATATATGTACCACACCTGAGGTACACATCTCTAAATCTGTGTGGAAGTGAGTGTATTTTTCTTGTGTTGTCACACTGCCTAGGACTACAGATTCCTTATCCTTGACTAGGATTAATAACCAGAACTATGTGAAGGAGCACAAATAACCAGATTCCATCTCAGTCCATAAATAACCTTCCCCCATTTTCTTAATTATGTCTGGCCAATATATGAGTGACAACTCTCTGTGCCCTTGCACACCTTCTAGAACATCCTCCCAAGAAGAGATTTGAAAACATGCATCCCATATCTAAATATAAAGGGAAAGATGCCAGCTCTATAAATTACTTCAGGAAGACAGAACGGAAGGAAGATTTAAATGTAAGGATGAGAGAAAATCTGTGTGCATCAGGCGAAGGATGTACAGATACACAACTGGATATCTGCATGTATCTATAGTAGAAACATCTGCTGGTTCTTATTGCTGCTTCTCTCTTCTTTTTCTATTTCCGTTCATTTGCTTCCTAGCCCTCTTTATTGAATGTAGATGCTCTTTCCTTATTATTATTCATATTTGATTACAAGCTTCTAAGATAATAAAAGGAAAATGAATATACGATTTCCTGTAATCTCACCAGATCTACACTTTCATGACTAAGTTTCAACTCAATTCTTAACATTTTGAATTGTTATTTTTAATAACAAGCATTATATACTGGGGCTTGCTCATTAGACAGGCCTGTATTACTGTAGATCTATTTTTAATCAACAGCTGGCTCCACCTAGTGTCCTACTAATTCATCAGTGAAAGAGAAAGCTAAAACCAAATACTAGAGAGAAAACAGAAACAAACTATAAAATCACTTGTCAGCTGGGTGATGGCCACAGACAGCACGAAGTTACAATTACTGGCGTCACAGGGAAAAGACCATTTTAAGTAACTACTGTGTGCTGATTGCCAGCCAGCACTCCAGAGACGTGAAGAGACCAAGCAGCTTCAGGAGGATAAATGTAATATATGCAATACAAAACAGTTTTACTGCAACCCTGAAAAGGAGTATGGGACTTAAGCTGCTGGGGTTACTCTCTCTATGGTTTCACCGTGATCAACAGTGACAAATTATTGTTCAATTTAAGTGAACTTCTATGAAATATAATAACATTTTATTTTATTGTCATCAAAACTACAGAACTATTTCTGGCTATTCATACCCCACAGTGATCCTCTCTGTTAATGAGTGCATCTCCCCTCCCAGCAGTTACAAAATCATTTAACATGCCTCTTGTGCATGATCAAAACAGGGAACTGCTCAAGCTAAATAACACTAGCTATTAGTTTTACTGATCTTTACATTCAAACTTTCCAAAGGCTGGTTCACTGCTGTGTATCTAGAAACATCTATCTTTCTAAAACTGTTACAGCTTTACTCAGCAACATCTAGTCTTTAATAGCCTGATCCCTATTGACAAGACAACAAAGAGTACAGCCAACAAAGTAATTTAAGATAAAGTCAGAAAAGTGAATATCCAGTTTGACAAGAGATTTCTTGATTATCACCTGTGAAAGAACGATATATCTCATGAAGAATGGAGTTTACATAGAAGAACACATTTCGTAAAGCAAAATAATCCAAGTAATTTAACATAATCATAGCCTGTGAGCTATCAAGCAGTGTTTGAGTGGTTGTTGAACCTTCGAATAGGAAGAAAGAGAATGCCTTACATTTACAAAGCACTACTTTTACTTCTTTGATCGAGGACAGTCTACTCTGATAGAGCTGATATCTGTTTTAAACATGTTCCTATCACCTGTTTGGAGCTGCTTAGCCGTTTCACCCTAGTGGTGATAAAATATATTTCAATATGTACAATATAACTTAATGACTGTTCACCGTGACAGAGAGGGAGGATATATACATTGGGGGGGAGAGGTGGACAGGAGGAAGGATCATGTAGTAAGACAATACCTAAACCAAAGCAAACACCTGTAAATTTTCTCAAACTCTCTCAAAATACTCAGCTAAAAGTTAGGCTTGTGACCCATCTAAAGTATTCACAGCTAAATTCAATTATTATATGAAAACCTCGCAGTGCAACACAGAACATGAATTTAATAAAATGCACACAGAAATGCTCTCTAATGTTTCAAAAATAAGAGAGTACTTCAGTTCTCAACAGTTAAGCAGTTACTGTCATTTCTCATTAACAGCTTTCAAAATCCTGTCTGAAACAAGTTGATACAGAGAAATTAAGAACAGTAATCAAGCGAGAAATGATAGACCAGCTGGGTAGGCATCAAGTTGGCAAAACGTGAATACAGTTCAATAGCTGAAACAGATGCTGGAGTTGTTGAGAAGCCCTGCAGGAGATATTGATGTATTTTCTTTATATAATGCTGAACAACCAGATAAATGTCAAGAGCTAAAAGCTGATGGGGAATAAAACCTGTCATAAAAACTAATTGTAAAGCAGAGATATGCAATAATATCTTTTCATTATACCAGAGCATTCAGTACATGCATCTTCATTTCCTTGGAATTCTTCAATATGCCAATACATCAATCAGAGCTTGCTAGTGAATCAGAGGAAGCTTTTCCCAGTCTTGTTTCACATTTGTTCGTTTCTATCTACCTGAGGCTTCAGACACTTAGAAAATACTTTATTCTTCAGTCTCATCCTAACAGAACACTCTTTCAAGCAAGCAATTCCCTGAGCTTGGAGGCGAGCAGGAAAGAAAGAGTAACACGAGCATAAATGAAACTGCAAAATCCATTTTGCACGAGGAATTTTGTTTTCAGAGTTTCAAGACCTCAGCAACAAATCCTCTGCCATCAGCGACAGCTCATTCTAGCATATGCTTTGTCATGGTCAGTTTCTAATTACATTCATAATGATGCAATAGCTTTGATAATCCTACCTTCCATGCCAGCTGCTTTTCTTGTCACTCCATCATGCCAATAAGTTGGCTGCCGTAACAAATCAAGATAGTGCAAAACAGCATCTTTCCCCTGCATCTGTCATCTTCCTGAAAGCATTCTATTACTGCCGACTGCTGGGAACCAGAAAGTCTATTTGAATTCCAGCAGCTCCCCTTTCGCATGATTCAAGTTAGGCTAGGTGGGCATGCCTAACATGATTCTCTCCATCATTTATTATGCAGCTGCTACACCGTCGGTGTGGTAACCACTCTGACTTTATCTGATACGTCAGTCTTGCAAACCTCTACCTCCGTGCAAGCCCACGAGCCACAGAAGCATCTTGCATTTAATGAGCATTCTCCCTGCCTAAAGAGAGTGCATCTGTAAATCTGTTTCAAATCCTGCTGCTTGTATTGTCCTCTAAGGTTGATGCAAATGTTTGAAGATTTTTTTTTTTTTATTCTTGCCTTTTTTCTCTTCAGAAAGCTCTTCATGCACGCTTGAATTATTCACGCTTCAGCTAAACGTTTGCTGATTTGTGTCCAACCAAACAGCACCTTCCCGTTGAAACTCTCTGCTCGAAAGCTACTTCTGAATAACAGCGCTGTGTGTTCAGGCTCTCAACTCTGTTTCATTTTGAACATGGCTTTTATAGCTACACCTCGACAAATACATTTCGTTCTTTTCATGCAATGAATGGCTGTCTAATGAGCGAGCTGTACATTTTTAAGCAATTTATCTAAGCCTATCTGTAGGTGACACTTGCTTTTTGTGCTTTATACATTTTAACAGTAAGTGGATAGCTCTGTTACAGCATCTTGATATTCTTAAAGTGGTAAGAACACCACCATAAGCTGCTTTTTGCCAGCCTGAGGAGGACACTTTCAAATGACAGAGTTTGCTTAACTGCTTCTGAGTATCATGAATTAAAGGGATAGGGTTGTTTTGTTGTCTTTCTATTTATATTTTCTGTTGAGTGGGGGAAAAACACGCTTGCGTCAGTGATTTCAAAAGAATATTAATAGAAATTGACATCTACACATCAATCATCCTCCAAGTCAAATTAGTTGCGTCTCCTCCCACCACTTCTGCCTGCAGTTCGGAGTCAAGGCATTTCATCTTTAATGCCTCTGGTTGATCATAAGCTAAATAAACAACCCCAACCCCACGGTGGAAAGTTTTGAATACCCGCAAGAGAAAAAAGGGACAGTTCAATAGAGGCAAAAGCCTGGCTTAAACCTGTTAGTTAAGTGAAGTAGCGAGGGAGAGCAGGAATTATTGCTGGAGTAATCCCTCCTTCCTCAGCATATGCAAAGGAGGAGAGAGGAAGGGGGGGAAAAAAGGCAGAGTCCCCCAGGAAAGCTTTCCCTTATGGCAGCTGCCAGCTCAGTATCACTCACCAGTTCTCATATTCCTGGCTCAAAAGACACACAGGCTTTAACTTAAGCCTCACTTCTTTACTCAGATTGTATGTGTGGAACTTTTCTGTGGTTTGCAATCCCTCCCCACTCTGACAGTCCCTTCCTCCCCCACAATTTTTTAATCTCGGTTAAGTTCCTCAAGGTCTTGGCTCTGAAAAACAAGCCTGAAAACATGAGCTCAGGGGAGATCCAAGTCACAGAAAGTAAATGGTGAGGGGGACAGGGGGGTGGGGAAATCAAATAAACAAAAACCAAACCAAAGCAAAAATCACAAACAAAAAAACCCAAACAAACAAAATCCAAACTAAAAAACCTAAACCCCAAAACAAATTGGGAAACAAAGTAAGCGCGTTTCCTATTTTGAAAAACAAGTAGAAATAAAAAATCAGAACATCTGATATCTTCCTCTAGGACTTCCACAGGGGTGTTACCAGCGGGTGCCCCCTGCACAGCACTCAGCAGAGACCTGGGCAGAGGAGCAGGTTGCTGCTGGGTTGCCAAACGTGAGAGAGCTCCCAGCCCTTCTGGGAGGGATCTGACTCCCTGCTCTCGCCCACATCCAAATGGCACAGCTGACACCTGAATGAGCTAACATAGCATGGCGCCGTTTCTATATGTGATACTGTATTTATTCCTAGCATGCTGCCAGAAAACGCCTTTTTACAGATTTCATGTAAATAAAGTAGAATTACTACATCTGTTCCTCTCTCTGTAGCAGCACGTATCAACAAGCTAATTTTGCATTCAAGGCAACAGAGACAGTCCTATCATATAGTTGCAAAGTGCACAACTATAAAGCGCCTATCTGAAAATACTGTCAGCTCCTTTTTGTTCACAGTTCAAGTCATTTCTGAAGTGAAACAAACCAGGCAATGAATGAGGACTGACTTTGAAGTCACCATCAATTCCAAGTACATAAAAGGATATGCTTAATATTTCACACTTCTAGCTGCTTTACGATTTCTAAATCATAGACGCAGCAAGAAGGAATTTACATGGTATTTCACAACAGATGAGTTTGAGCACATAGATCATATAGCTTGTATTTGCAGGGAAGATCTAAAGTACCCAAGAACTCAACACTGGCTTAATTTCTAATCCAATGAATTTTAAAATGTGCAAGATTATAGATTAAAAGATCCAGCAAAACATTTCATATGTTAGTAAGACATATAATAATGAAAAGAGAATGGGAGCATCTGGTGTGGCAAAATATAGTTTACCAGAATCCTATCCCACCCAGATACCTCAGAATTACAAAAAGGAAGAGGGGGAAACGAGGGAATGATGAAAAGCATTTCCAGACAAAGAAGCATGGCATTACAGGGAGGATGTGGTTTATCACTCAGTATTACTGCTCTGCAACACAGCACACAGTGGATGAGATATAGTTTAGCCACACAGATATTCCCAGACAGATCAGGGCTGTGGGGAATAGCCATTTTTGTTCTGGAGGAAAAACCCAAAATATTTTTAATTACTTTTTTTTTGGAGGAAAAGGAAACTGAAATACATCAGTGTTTGTATCTTTTGTGTGCACTAGCTGTATAGAAAAACAGCCCAGAGACAAATGGAGAATCTGGGAGGAGAAACCAGTATCAGTCATTCTGTCCACATACTAATAGGCCAGATTAATAGCTGGCTTTTGTCTCTAGCTTTTTCTGCATTTTTCTGCAAAAACAACAGCCGTGGTTTCTGCATATTGTAAGTGGATTCAGCATCTGCATAGATATAATTATAGCAACCCACCCATATGGAATGAATTGCTTTAGAGAGAAAGCTCCATGGGTTGCGCTCTCAGAATCTACAATAACACAAATACATAATTTTTTGTCTTATACAGAACTGTCCTCAGTTTAGAAAAAGCAGAAATAAACGACAAGTGGAAAAACACTCATCAAGTGGTATTCTGCTTTTTATAGTACTGAAAACTCAGTAGGCAAAGAAACTCCAGCCTGTTTGGGTGACAACTCTCCTCCTATTCCATCTACAGCTTATGGCAAAGACGTATTTATTTGTTTTAATTGTTTCACTGCTACTAGAGGGACTGATTGATGCATTCAGGGTGCTTGACTTTGATTGTGGTGGTGTGTGCACATGACAGTGACAACTAAGGTACCTTGTAGAACCTCTTCTTGTTGCCATTTTTTTGTCTTTTTGTTTTCCTCTTTGGAAGCACCAGTGACTCTGACTAAGCAAGAGTAAATAATGGATCACTGAAAAATAGGAAGCAAGCAGATTGGCCTTGACCTTCAGCTCTACATCATGCTCTACATAATGCACTCTCTCCAGTATGCAGAAATGAATGCTGATTTTGCTTAGCAAAAATTGTTCATTTGTTTTGCTAATATATCTCCTGAGGAAAGTCAATTTCTCTTCCCTTTATCCCTGCCTCCCATTATACTCAGGTACTTCATGGCTCTCCCAGTGAACAACTAATTCAATCGATCAATCATGCAAGAAAATACCTTAATGATATACTGTGCATGTTTAGATTAATAAATGCCTCCAATAAAAGCACTGGAAAGTTTGTTTGGATAACACAGACAGGAATTATTAAATGTTTCTTACTGTTAATCATTCCATATTAACTACTTTTCAATTATAGGATTTCTGATGTATGACTATAAGAGTAATCTGTCCATAAGCAGTCACTTTCCAGTACAGTTAGACACATCAGTACTTTCATTTTAGTGGCAATATTTCCATCGTTTGGAGAGGATAACTTCTGATAATTACAGAAGGAAATGTAGCTTTGACTGCTCAAGATTTAAAAAAATTACTACAGGCAAATGTATGAAAAACTGAAAATTAAAAATGTATAAAAGTCATGTCTCTATATACCAAAAGGCCAGTGCCACCATCCTCTCCACATGGATGCTTGCAAGCCCTTCCCAATGGAAAGGCTCAGAGGCCTCATCAACCAGACAGCACCACTGTCTTGGCCAAAGAGAAGTTTCAGATGTCTCAAGTCATCCAGCCAGGAGCCTGCACATACACCCCAGGAGCTGAAACTTTCAGGGGTTTAAAAATTTTTGCTCCCCTGCACCATAGGTTATCCAGTTATTTTTGTGCAGAATTCATCTTCATATTTTTAACTGAATCTCAGGTATATGAAATTCAGCTAAGTTCAGGCATTTGTCATAAGATGAAAGCTCAGAAGACACTGATCTCACAATGTGTTAGGAACACTAATGACCAACCTTTTGAAATAAGATTGATCATGTTTATGGTAATTCTTTTTCAAAATTTTATTACAGATGTACTTATAACAATAATAAGCAGTGATTTCCTCAGCAAGAAAAGGATTTCATATTACAGGACATAAAAAAGTTATTCACAAAAAAAGCTACAGAAACAGTTTTCTGAGATGGCAGAGCATGAAACACAAAAGTGGATACTCTACATCTATTCTGAATATTGCTGTGTGATATAGTCACTGCTGCAAATGTGGATAATATAATCTCCCACATGCAGTAACTACTGAGGATTTTTAATGTCAACCTCTGCTTACGTCTACAGATAAGCCAACACAAAGTCTCCATTTGGTTCTCACATAGCATATGTATTTCAGTGACACTGAATTTAAAACAGTAGGTTCTAGCAAGAAAAATAAATGTAGTTAACTCATTTTTCCAAATATTTAACACACATCAGGAAGCAGAAACACAGAGTTTCCCTCTTTAACACTCAGAGAATAAGTGACCTTGAACTCTTCAGCAAATGCTGCTAATATTCCCCCTTAAGCAAGGCTTGTATGTTCTGCTAGCACCAAACTGAACAGTGACATGAAGTTCATGCTAATTATATAAAACGTGGGGTTTTTTCTTACAGCTTATTTTAAATCAGACTGATGTGAGCTACACAGCTTTAACCTTCTTCCATTTGTACCTTGACTTCTTGGAAAAATACATTGTTCAGCAGTACTGTGCTTGAAATAATTTTGACTTAAGCACCTTAATTTGTTCATTCTTTCTACAGCTGCTGTTCTTGTATAAAATGATGTGTAACAGATGTACGAGAAATTAAAGAAAAAAAAAATTCAAAATTAATTAAATTCAAAACAAAACCAAGCCACCCAGATCTATCACACACCTTACAGCCTGCCTCTTTGTGCAGCCCCTGTGGGCTAGTGCTGAGCTCGCTGTGGTTCTGACTCCATCAGCACTCTCATCTGGCACAGCTCTCCAGCAAAGAATTCCATGTTTCTCTCAATTTTCACCAAATGCAGATGATTGTCACACAAGCTAAATTAGAGAACCAGTTCAATAGCAGTTGGTCAATAAATGTTTTGGAGATCACATGCTTTGAAATGTGTTCTGTTGGTTACTTCTACTGCTACTGCAGCTATACTCTGCTTTAGTGGTATTTCCAATTCACTGTATCGGTTTTCTGATGGATCATTAACCAGCTGGCAATGTCCACAGGACAGCTATATGTAACAAAATTAATTAAAGCAAATTCTGCCATATTCCCAATTCCTGTAATAGTTCAAACTTATTTTTTCTTTGCTAATTTTTTCTTAAATTAATCACTTATGTTGTTTGGGTTGTATTAATAATAAAACCAGACTTCTGATTAATATTGCTGATGAGACTGCAACTGCTAACACAAGTCCAAAATCTCCAAAGATGGCAGCTGAGAGTTCTTAACAGGCAACACAGAATTCTGTGTTTTGCTTTTCAGTTGAGGCTTTAAGTTAAAATCCCAGGCAGATCTGTCACAAATGCTCATTAAACACCAATAACTGTTTCAGAAAAACCATAACCATTCCCTCAAAGAACAAAGCAAACACCCCACACAGAGAGAACTTATCCAAACCCTTTAAATCTGCTAAATGTTCCCAATTCCTTAACACTCATTGAAAAGCCTGGCCACACAGTCTGGGGTCCCTGTTGTCTGGATTTCTGTGCATGTCAGCAGTTGACTTTGGAATATTTTCTCCCCTTCCTGGGCTAAATACCGTAATGAGAGCTCAGAATATTAAAAGCTTCACATTTACTCTTCCTGTAATAGGAAATAAAGCTACACAGCAACATTAGAAGATGTTTTAATATATATTCTAAATTAAAACAAAATAAAATCCATGGTGGTTGCCTTGCAGTTCATAGCAGACTCACTGCCTTAAAAAGGAGAGTTCTCCCTGAGGTGTCAAGGGCTCTTGCCACACTGCAAGCTAGCAGTGGGAGCCACAAAGAAAAGCATCTTTTATCTTCCCTACCCTCCCCTGCCAGCAGAAATAACATATTCCATAGTCTCTACCCCTGTCACTGAATAATCTGTTTTAGCTTTGGAGGTTTAAGACTGGATGTCTACTGTTTTGTTATAATATACATGTAATGTTGAAAGACAAAGTGGACTAAGCCAACTTGGTTTCTCTGGAAATTAATATATACCCAAAAAAGTACTTGTAGTCATGGGTTCAAAAGATTTGTGTGTGTGTGTGTGTCTGTGTGTGTTTGTTTTTTGTATAGGATTTGAGATAAAACTCTAAATGTGAAACAAAAGTTCGATTCATCCACATCCACCATCCACAGCTGTTAGTACTCAATAACCTTCTCAACTTCAGCACAGAGACCTTGAATGTCCATTTTTCAGTAAATGTCCTTTTTCATGAAAAGTTTGAAGAAGACACTGTGAATATTTTATTAATTATTTTGATCCCCTGAAGAGCCATAGAACAGTGAATTATTTGGGCTGCCCTATAGGCCCTGGTTAAAAGGGCACACAAGAGTAATTTAGCAGCCACTTCAGCAAGAACCTTTTCTCACTCAGCCAGAGCTGAAAGCAGATTTAGGGGAAGGTGTGACCCTCAAAGGGCCAGTTCTCAGGAACAGGAATGGGGGAGCCCCTGCCTCAGCCCTCCCAGCCCCACACCTGTGGTGGCCTGGAGCCACAGGAGACCATGAGCCCTTCCCAAACAGGCAGGAATGACAGAGGAAGAAGTAACTCTCTGCATTGTGATGGGGTGATTGATGCATAACTCACAGATTAGTTGAATTAGTAAAACTGTGGCCTAATTAAACCCTCTCTTTTGCATCTTGTCAAACTTCCAGCGTATCTGGGACACTGAATGGCACCAGTGAGCAGGGTGGCAGCTGCCAAGGATCACTTTGCCTGCCAGGCTTCATTTTTAACACTGTTTTGCATAATATCAGAGTGCAATCAATTCTGTATTGTATCAGTACAATAGCTGAGATTTTGATTATATCAACAGAGTATATAATATAGCTCAAATTTTACTTAAAACAATTACAAAAGGTGAATTCTTAAACCAGGTATTGCACATGGAAACGAGGTGTTGTGGGAATACATGTTCCCTGAACAGTTAATGTTTATTTTTTTAGCTACTCATAATTAAGGTCATATTTACTAAGATTACAAAACATGGTGTTACATTACTTGATTCACAATATTTTACATTACTGACCTTTTTTATGCAAAAAATGCAGAATTTAACAACCTCATTATCACCAAAAAGTAAATTATCTTGCAAATTTCCCAGAAAAATATGAGTTCAGTTGATACAAACAGAACACCAGTAAAAGTGACAGACACCTGCATCAACTCCCAGGTCAGTGGGGTGATCACATGTGGATGGTGCTGCATGCAGCATCCCCCTAGGTCATTTTGTTGTTACTAGATCTGGCCCAAAGCACAGAAAATTGTACAAAAAGGCAAATAAAACAGTATCCTAGACAGCAAACACAGAGACTACATAAAGAAAGGTTCACCACACACATGGTACCCGAGCTCCAGCATGCAATTCAAAAATCCTTGCAACAGCAGTGGTACCTGGGAAGTGCTCAAATTTGGAATGAAATCAAACCTGTCCAGAATGCCAAGGCCATCACTGCCATTGTGGTTGTCTGTTTGGGGTGGTCATGACTGAGGGCTCACTGTTAAGTTTGTCTTTTTATTCTCATTCATGCCTTTTTCATGCCTTCATAATTTTTTAAATAATAATAAATAATAATAATAAATACATAATTAATTAAATAAATAATAAATAAATAATTTCTAAAGTCCATGCATTTTTTTTTCTTTGTGTAGTTACCCAAAGACAATTTAGGTTCAATTAGGAAAAACTGTGGAAGAGAAAGATGTTTCAAAACCATGGTGCACACAGGTTTCCTGTCAAGGAATGTTAAATGTCTTTTCCCATAAGGTGCCACTCACATCTTCTCTCAATAGGAATAAAAAAAGGTCAGGAAAGATGCTTCCTTGATGCAAGCATAAAGTTTCTTCATAGCCATTTCAGGCTTATCCCTGTCTGAATTTAATGTATGCACAGTTGGAGTAACAATAGTTGTTGCCATCAATATATTCCTGGAACTGTCTCCATGTCTGTCAACACTTCCCAATTCAACAGACTTGAGTAAAAGCACTGTTCTTCTGCTTGTTCTCTGGCTGGCAAAATGGGGCTACATTATCAGTGAGAAAAACATCCCTTTGAAAATCACCAAGAAACTGTTGTATGAGCACTTCTGAAAGGAACAGAACCCAGCTCTTGACTTCCAGGAACAGTTCTGGCCTCTAGCCTAAATTGGCATCCACTCCAGACAGAAAACTGGGGAGAGGGGAAAGGGAAGGAATGCCATAAAGCAACTCCCTTCCCCATCTCAAGTAGAAAAAGGAACTAAGAAATGCTCTGAGCCCTAAATCACGTGTGTAGTTTTACAGCTCAACCCTTGAGCAATATTGAGCAATACCAAAGCTGCAGGTTCCCTCTACACCTGCACATATTTCTTGTATAATCTTTTCCAAAGAGGGTTGTTCAAACAGTGGTCCACATGTGCCTACTAAATCAGAACGAAAAAAAAATCACTTAATTAGCAGAGTATGGCTAAGGCACAACCTGAGTGAAACCAAAGGCAGAAAAAGACCTATGATAATAGAAGTCTTTAAGGAAGCAGCTTAGTTTTGTTGCAGTTCATCACTTCATGGAAAGCACTGTTCAACTGAATGCATTATGTGAATACATCAAAAGTTCTCTTAATTTTTAAGCACACTGTGGATTGAGAGTGACTCATTTGCTGTGAGTATTGGAATACTTGATCTTTAAAATGTGTGATGTGAATGGGAAGATATGACAAGATATAGTTTCTTTTTGCTCTACAGGGTAAGTGTAACACAGTCACTAGAACTTTACAAAAAGCCCTAAGGCTCCCAGTCTCTGTGTGAAAGGACTTGCAATTTATGGTGAAGCAATAGATAATCATGAAAACATTAAGGGACTTTTTTTCTTTTTTTCTTTTCTGGGATACTTGTATGCTTTGCCTGCGGCATCATTCCAAGGAAAGTTAGGCAGCTGTAAGATTTATTGGCTGGGACCAGAGCTTAAATGCAATTTTCTCTCATCACATTCACACAAAGATATTGCATCTTCCTGCACCTTCCTAGCTAAGAATGGCATATTTAATTGTTTCTGTGACAGATTCTGGTTGGGGGTTTTGGGAACTCACTTCTATTGCTGTGTCAAGTAATACCACAGCACTGTGTACAGTTCCACTCCCAGTGTGCATACTGAAGTGTGGAAACTTAAATTTTGTTTATAAGGAGCACTGATGTGAGCAAAATTTGATTGCTTGAATGTTTCCAGAAAGCAAAACAAAGAAGTTAGACAGTGCCTAGAGCAACTGGGTTTAAAATCAAGGAAACAAATCTAAGAATTAGAAAAACTTCTAGCTTGGGTAAAAATACCAGTCTTAAATGATTTTAAACTAAACTCAGTAAATAGTATCAATTATGTCCTAGAACGCCCTGAAGAATGGCAGTTTATTAAACTGCAGCTGGATCGGGCCTGTAGCCGCAGGACAAGGAGCAGTGGTTTTAAACTAAGAGATGGCAAATTCAGACTAGATAAAGAAATAAATTTTTTTTATAGTGTGTGGTGACACACTGGAATAGCTTGCACAGAGATGTGGTGGGTGCCCCAATCCTGGAAACATTCAAGCTCGGGTTGGATGGGCTCTGAGCAACCTGATCTAGTGGGAGAAATCGCTGATCATTGCAGGGGGGCTGGACTGGACGACCATTCATCTGGTCCCTTCTAACCCAAATAATTACATGGTTCTATAATTAAAATTTCAATTATTAATAATATGCAATTAGACTATTAAATATTTGCATACACATATATCTATTTCTCTACATACAAATTTAAAATGTCGACATTTATAAGATGGACAAATTTCTCCCTCAGCCTTTGGAGCCTTCAGCTTCACTACTGACTAAAGCATGCTGGACAAGAAATGCTGGATGGACAGACCAAGATTCAAACTGGCTGCACTTCCTGGCAACTCAGGACACGGAGTCCCCATTTCTAAGCTCTGGTAGCAGCCTCCTGACACTTGAGTAATAAAGTTCAAGTATTAGAGTAAACACAGCTAAGAACTACATCAGGTTGTCAGCCAATGCCCAAGCTATTGGATGTGTTCAATAAAATGCCTGAAAGAGGTCTGGAGAATTTGAGAATAGAAGAGAAAGTGAAGTGCCACAGAAGTTCTACCCAATAAGTTTATTAAAATGTGCTTCTTCCTTCAAGCACCGTTCCAAGCTTCCCCACAGAAGTTGCAGATACCACACAGCATCCAAGAAATTAAGAATCTGCCTTATAACACAGGACAATCCCTATTTGTAATATTTCCTATTGATCCATACCCAAGGCACCTTACCCTCTTCCCTACATTTAGTGCCATCCACCTGGGGAGAACATAGGCTGATGACTGGCCAGGCAGAACCAATGACATTTACAGGTTTCTTCCTCTATTTGTCACATCTGAATCACAGCAATTAATTTTTTTTTAAATCTTCCACTATATCTCAAATAAAAAGTTGACTACCAGAAAATACATAATGGGAGGAAGCAATTTATGAATGTTATATTTAATCCTTCATTCTTCCTAATACCTTACTCTCTTCCATGACAAAATAAATCAAAGCAACATCTAAAAATTCTGACACAACATCTCTGCAAGATGATATTAGATGTATATTTTTTTTCATATGGAGTGCTACTATGTCAATAACTGTCCCCTGAAATGGGTGTTAAGGAGATTATTTCCTTGATTGCTAATGAGATCACTATCTCCATGTATTCTGATCTGAAAACACCAGTGAGTTATTACCACTGCTGCTGCCGTTCATGCCTTGAAAACAGCCAGCCTGTGGCTGTTGTGCTGCACATCATCAGCAAAGGAGCCCTGTGCTTTGCCTTTCCTCAGAAACCACAACTGAAAATCTGTTTGTTCCAGCCTTAAGCAGCGTCTTTCCTCCTCTCATGCCAGAGGAGCACATTTTCAGTGAGAACACTGCACCCTACACAAAGCTGCCTCCTTAGCAATGCTAAAGAATCACTTGCCACCCAGCTCAAGGCTACCTGTCTCTTTCCCAGTGACACCTTCATGCTCTCAGTGCTCTGACTAGTCCTGATGAAAGGGAGGCTTAAATGAAGTATGGATTTTCCTTCAGAGGTTTTCTGAACAATAACTTCAGGTATTAGCAAGAGTTTGGGTTTGAAATTGCAATCAGAAAAAAGAAAAACGCTCTGAAGTAAAGAGCTACACTACTTGTAATCCTGTTTTAAGGGCAGGAACACAACGTGGTTCAGTTTAACTGTGCAGGGGAAGAAGGGGAAATAATAACAACTTCTAAAAATTATATTTTCATATTCATAACGCAGTAAGAGAATGAATAATACACTTTCCATAATCCTGAGTAGTCAACATATAAAATGCACCTTCTCATTGGCCAGGCTTTGATGATTTAAGACAAGAGGAGTAGGAGAAAAAGGCTTGGAAGAGGATGATGCCACGTTGTGCTGTTTCTGCTCTGGTTATCTGAGGAGTAATAATGTCTCCAGGTGCAACCACAGCAATGCAGGTAGGAAAAAAAGATTAGGAGGGGTGAAAGGAGATGGACCTGGACTAGTTATGTTTGGTAGCTTCTCCTGGCCAGCACAACCATGGGGCAAATATTTTGTCCTTGCCATATGAAAACACATCATTACAGGATCTCCTTCAGCAGTTATGGAGCACTGTTTGGATAAATGAATGCAGCCACCTTCTAATCACCTACAGTGGAGAGCTACAAGCAAGGACCATTGATGGAATCATGCCCAAAACATTGCCACAGGGAAAGCTCAGACCTAGGCTGAGATTAAGCACCAAAGATTTACTAAAGAAAAAAAAAATCAAACCAAATCAAACTAGACAAACAAACAAACAAAATCAAAGACTTAAAAGGTCATAGCTGAAAAGAAAATCAGGTCCTTTTTTTTTTTTTGTAGTAGATGACAGAAGAAATCAGAGCCACTTTTCTGAAATGAGCTAGAAGTTAAATTTTTTTAGAGAACATCCTGAAGGAATTAGGATTTCCCTTACTCCGTAAAGTTTCATTTTCCCAGAAAAATGGCACAGATCAATTTGTACTTCACAGTTGTGGCACTGGGAGGACAAAAAGGAATGAACATGGACTTTAAAAAGAAAGCATCAAAGACATCTTTATTTCACTGAAGCATTAATCACATAATAATGAATGCTTATTAGCATGCAATTCCAGAGCCTAAAGTTTATTCCCATTTAAAACAAAATACTCTCCCAAAAACTGCATAATAAATGCACCAAAAATTATGGGCTTTGAAACTAGAGTGAAGATTCACTGAAACATGAAATAATTTTTCTACCATGGGAAAAATCTAATTGAGATTAGGGAAAAGAAGAACTTAGTAAGAAGTACTGTATTCAGAAAAAAAAAAAAAAAAACAAAAACAAAGAGACAAATCAAGATTGATTAAGGATTGATTAGTCCTAGAATTTATACTATCTCAATTTTTATATCTCTGAGTGTTGTGGTGATCAGATACAGTCCTAGGTTTACAGGAATAATAATTCCATTTTACCAGAACTAACCATAACCTTTTATGTCTTTTTAAAACACATATTTCCAACAAAAAGGAATACACTTAAAAGTGCCAACATATTTTCAAAAAACAAAAATAAAAATTTACATGATTGATTTATCTTGATAGCTAAAACCATGTCTGGAGTTTTCTTCATGCTTCAACTTGGTAATTTTTCATGTTTCAATGGGAATTTATAAATCTTCAAAATGAGAGAAGGGTGCTGTGTAAAACTCAAGTGTTAAAAGAAAGAGTATGTAGGAGCTTTTAAATTATCAGCCTATGACTTTTTTTTAAATAACATATATACAGGCAAAAAAAAAAAAATCCAACACAAAAAAACCCCACCCAAAACAAACAAACAAACAAACCCCAAACCTTACAAAAGTAAAGGAAATAAAGAAAGAAAAAAGCTCTGACACAATTCTGGGACTAGTTTTAGTCCAGTGACTTCTGTGGAATATGAGCTCCTGATCTTGACTGAGTCAGAAAAGCAAAGACAATCCCCTTCCTCCCAAGGTGTTTACAGCTGAAAAATCCTGAACCTGACATTCATAAATCCATTTCAAAACTAATGGCAGGATATATAATTTTAGTCAGATGACAGTTATTACAACAGCATACTGACAAGATTCATGCTGTCTGTAAAATGGCAGCCTCCTTGTAACATAAGCCTGAATAATTAAGTTAAAATACAACATACTGAAATCCATCTCTTTTTTTACTATTCCACAAAGACAATGGATCTAGTGAAAACTGAAAAAAGAGATAGTTTCACACAGATATTTAAATAAATAACAAAACTTTGTAAAATTGAGTATGTAAAGTAAAATATGGACTCTTACAAGTGGTGGAAGTTTTTTGAACATTTTTTCCTACAGCACTGGAAATATTTTCCTCTACAACAGCAATTGTTTCCTTCAGATGATATAATTACTCCATCTTTAAGATTTATGATGTAAGTTAATAAATCTTATGCTTTGAGTTTCTCTTTCTCCTTACTCCTGTATATATTTTTAAAATTCTGTGATTATGGCTTACAGAAGAAAAATCTTATCTAGCACATGAATCAGTGTCTTCTTTGCTACATTAGTCATGCTAAGATGAAAATTATGTAGTCTCCTTCTCATCCTGCTGGAGAAAGCCCAAATTTGGACCAATTTCAAAATTTAATAAATAAAATGTAGACTAGGAAACAAACAATGCTTTTTAGAATCATATCCCAGTAGTCATACTCTATTTGCAGGGAATATTTATTATTTTAATTTTTTCTTAAATGAGGAATCAGAATTTAAATATAAAATTTACTCAACAGTACTACTAAGAATTTGACTTAGCAACCAAAACCAGATTTTACCCCAGGAGTCTTAAGTGTTCCTTCAAATTACAGTGAAATGCCTTTTATATCTGTTCCCTAACAGATATAGCAATTGCAAAGCCATAAACCTGCTGCAAACATAACCATGACACCAGAAGGCAAACTGATTACATCTTATGAGACCCACACTTCCATCTAAATGTGTTTCAGTAGCAAAACTCACTTAGGCAAGTCCTGAGCCTATTTCCCCTGTAATTTCTCAGCAGGAATCAGCATAAGCAATACTTTGATGATCATATTTCTACAGGATTATGTGCTACAGGCAGTACCTTTCTTTGCCTCTGGACAAAATAAAATAAATTAACACATTTCTCAGAAAGGCAATTCCAAAGGACTGAAGTATGTCCTGTGCCTCTGTGGGGATCTGTGCATTCCTAGCTTTTTCATACATATTAGGTTGTTGCAATTTTTTAAACAAACAAAAAGGTAGAAGAGCTCCCCACAATTTCAGCAGCATTTATCCCTTTGGGGTTTTTTTCATGCATCTTTCTTTTACTACCATCCCTTCATGACAAATTCTGCAGTTATTTTCATTGCCAAAAATTATTTTGAAAGCTCTCCTCATCCCCAAGAAGAAATCCTAAATAGTGGATGGCACACAGAGCCTCCACGCAGGAACTCCTTAATACCAAGCACTGTTCCATCAACAAATTCCTCTAAATCTGAAAAAGTCATTCTCTGCCTCATCCCAATCTGACTGGCTCCTTGTAGTTCCCATTGTCTCAAATGGTGATTGCATCCTCTCAACTCAGCCTTGAAACCAGGAGTTTACTCTTCTCCCACAGTTTCCTCTGCTGTAACAGCTGAGGTTGAATTACCCCTTGAAGATCAGCAGCACTGAGGTGGTGATGCCCTTCTCCAGCACCAAGGAAAAGTACAGCTACTGTTCCCTGTTTATGTCACGTTTCCATCCTTTTGCTTTGCACAGTAACACTAAAATGAACAAACCCCATGGGTCACGTGCATGGTGAAAGCACAGACTCCCCCTCCCCACCGTGCTGGGGCAGGGACCCTGCTCCGCCTGAGGAGCATCTCCTCGGCTGCCCCAAGGCTTGCACTGAGCCCACCAGCCTGGATCACTGAGATTCACATACAGGCTTTAGGGACTCCTCTGATCTGAAAGTATTAATGCCCCCATAGAATTAAATTATGACATTTAACCCCCATTTTGGCACAATACTGAGAATTCCAGATTTTCGGAAAAATCAAACATCAAAGAGTTAGAACTCAGTTTGTAGAGTGATATTCACCTTTCTTGAATTATTTAAAAGTATATCTTAGAAATGTTGTAATTTTTTTTTCCCTTTAGATGCTCCCATATAAACTCAGAACAATCTTTTGATTAAATTACTGGGAAAATTTGTTCTGTCATGGCAGGAAGTCTCCAGCACTAGACTTGATTTTCCATCTCATTGACTGTATTTAAACAGGCATATAAAAAGTTGAGAAAACTCTCAGAGAATACAAATCTTTTTTCTTCCCAGGGTACATGAAGCTACATATGAGTGCTACCAAAAGCATTTCACTGGGGTTATTTTGAAGTTTGCACAACAGTTTGCAATGGAAGCTAGACTTCTGTTCACAGAGTGGTTTTGAACATGAACAAGATTTGAGGGGCCTTATACAGGTCCTATTTATAAGTTCCATAAAGTGTGAAAATAAATGTTTAGTGAACTTCAAAATAAATGCAATTTCTCAGCACTAATATCTGAGAAATCTCAATGGCATGATATCATCAACATTCAACAAGCATCTGTCTTTCCATCTCACATAGTTAGTACTGTATTTGGAATTTTTGAAACTTCAAATCCACAAGACAGAGAAACAACATTAATTTTAAAGAACGAGTCTTATCTAGGAACAAAATATTAATATAAAATCACATAATACTTTATGTATTTTTTGCTTTTCTTTGTACAATTTAAGGTAACCATTTTTTATGTTTTGGTTTATAACTAGTTGAAACATTATTTAACATGATGCAATTCCAAAGTTTAACTGCAGAGCCTTAACACTGTATTTAAAATAGTCTCTGCCACTGAGAAACAAGTTAAAAAAGAAATAATGAAAAAGCCTAACTTGTTATTGAAATTCACTTAAAATATGTTACACTTCAGCTATACACATCTGTATGGATCTGCTAAGAAAGATGTAGCCATCACCAAGACCACTGCTAAACACAATGAGAATTAACCATACACACAGTTTATTCTGTTAGTCAAATAATTTCCAAGTGACTTAGAAGTGACTGTAGGATGAGGGAGAATCTGCCATTTAGAAAACAAAACAAAAAAGCAAAAGCCAACAAGCAAACAAAAAAACAAACTAAACCAGTGTCAACCAAAACAGACAGGGTACTTGTGCTGCGTTGTCTGTGGACTGAATGGATGGATGAATGGCAAAACACAGTGAGACAACAGATTGTACCACTCTGTGATGAAGCAGTTAAATGTGAAAAACAAATATTGGTTAAAACTGAGGCTGGTTCCAATAATAAAAAAATACTCTGAAATCACAAAGATTAGACATTTTTTCAGTATACTAATGCCCCCTACTTTGATTGGAAGCACAATGAAATTTGAGACACAAATCATCTGTTATTTTGGTTTTCCCCATGGCTAGCACTGCACAGCTCTATCTTTTTACTGAGAGTGATGCTGTCCTAAAAAAAAAATAAATACAAGACAAGGCTGATTAATGAAACCATTAAAAAATAGCCCTATTTCTAAGTATATCATCACAAAGTCAGCAGGCCAGGTATGTACCTGACTTTTGATACTTGAACCTCTAAAGTAAATATAGTAAGACAGGAAATGCCTATAGCATAATTGAAATATCTAGCCAGAACTTGTAGGCAAGAACTTAATGTATTTTTCAGAAAAGTTGATCAGGGATACAGAAGAACAAGTCTCAAGTTGACTTTGACTTTAAAAAGTTCAGAGGTTTCATCTATCAGAAAAATACCAAAACTGCAAGAACAATCTTACAAATTAAGAGACAAAGGCGTTCAGAATAATTTTCAAAATAAGCAAATTGAAAACACTTCAGAACACTCTGGGTATCGTGAAATATGACTCTAATATCCAATTCAAAAAATCAAGTTTGCAAAATTTCAGGTGTATTTCCTTCTTCCAAGCAGGCTGATCTGAAGCAGCTTTTCTTCCATCTTGCTCTGATATGAATGCTTAATTCACATTCCTTTTTAATCCCCTTTCAGATAATCCCTTGAACATACTTTATATGTCTGAAAGTTTTCCCCTCTATTTGGTTATGTTTAAGGTGTTCAAAACCACACAGCTATTTGACTGAGTCTTAAGGAATTTATAGCTACAAAATGATGGAGCCAATTTTTCTGGTCACTTGGCTTAGTTACCACAGCAGCAAAGCAGCAAAGACAGACTGAGCCAAAATTTCTTGAAGCCAGCAGAGTTTACTCTCAAAGAATTCACATTTCCAGGGCATTAGGATAGCTGGGCTCAGGTTTCTTAAGGGTTTTGTGTTGGGCATCTCACTAACAGGTCAGGGGGATTGACTCAGGCAGGTTCCTTGATTTCTCTAAGTGAGCAGGGAATAAATGTCTCAGAGATGTGTGAGAGATTTACATCTATTGACTGTCAGGTTAGTGGTAGATTAGACAGACACAGCCCAATGTTTGTTAGCTTTGTAAGGTTCCTCTCTGGCCAGTCACTGAAATCATTTCAGAAAACCACAAGTTTACTTCTGCAAAAAGCAGCAAACATGCCTTACTGCTACATACCATCACTGTACCAATATCCTTTATGTATTTATCTATTTTACATATTATTTTACCCTAATTACAGTTAATACCTCAGCAAAGAAAGGGCCGGGACATGTTCTTCTTTAAGCAACTACCCACACCTGTAAGGATCTTCTCTCCTTCCCATCACAGCTCATTTCCATAAGAGCCTTTGATTAAAGGGAAGTATTTAATGCCTTCTGGAAATCCCAGCAAGCTGTATCAAATGCCAAACCCAATTTGGTCTAAGCATGAATTCCCTTTACAAAGACTCTTCCCTGGTACACTGTACTTAGCTTCTGTGTTCCCCTATTCACTGTTTGCTATGGTTTCTCCACTTTTGGCATTTCTGCAAAGATCAAAAGAGAAGCACTTGAGACTTCCTATCCCCCTGCTCTGAGGCCAGTATTTATTTGAGGAAAACCCAATTCCTAGTCCAGTAGCTTTCTAATTCTTCCTGATACGTACACGCTTACACATCAAACCAAAACCTTATGAAAACCATCACATACAGAAATAAAATCCCTGAAAAAGGCTTGGCCATGAACAAATTCTCTGTGAGCTGTATTGCCACCCATTGTATGAAAACACTGAATAGAAGTGAGGCAAACTCTTTGCTATGACTGTAGCAACTTTGGGAGGATCAGGCAACTCATTCAAACCCTGCAGTGTGCCATGTTGCCTTCCAGCATTTGTTCCACGTAGACTTCTTGTCCTCCTCGGCCTATAAATGGCTTAAAACAGGGCACACCTTGCAAGTAAGCCATGCAGGTATTGTGTGGGCAAAATTTTCAGAAATGGAGAATGATTTGGATGTCCAAGCTTAGTGGCCTCAGAAAGGACTACTTTTCAGATGGCAGGCGCTTAACTTCTTAAAGTCTTTAAGCCATCTTAAACTGACTTCTGAGACACTCAAACTTACCATTTACTTTTCAAAATGTCAGCCTCTGTGCTGCAGACAGCTTAATGCCACAAAAAAGAGGCTTTTTGCTTTCTAAAGCAGCTCAGATTAAAGTTATGTAATATAGCAGATAACCACGAGCACTCTGCGAACCAAAAGGCTTTGTAATATTTCAATATATTGTGAATTTTGTTTGCCACTGACACAACCCTGCAGTTCCTCTCACTCTGTTTTCTTCTGTTTCACTTGAATCAATGGTATGACAAATCTCAAATTCTGATTTAATACTTTCCTGAAGGCTGAGTTTTTGTCAGTATTGTGCCTGATACAGTAGAAATAATCATTATCTAGATATCAAAACAGTTATTTTGCATTATTATCAGTCCAGTAAAAACAGGTAATTACATGAAATCATACACAAGTAGAGAGAATACAGACCATGTGTAATAATTTACCAGTGGATAGCAGGTTGAGAATCAGTCTGAATTTCAGACATTACACCAAAATTGGGATTCTTTCTAGTAACAGAAATGGAAAAAAGCAAATATAGACAGTACAAGAAAATAGATTATTTTTACACTGTTCAAAATTGTTTAAAAGTATGGGAAAAATTAAGAGAAATCTAAGGAAATCAAGTCAAATGCTGAACTGAACTTATCTGAAAGGCCAAGTAGAGTTAACAGATTTATATAGGAGTTGGTTTTGTTAGACAAATGACTCTGCTATCCTTCATTCTGATCCTTGAGACAGTCTGCATATCACCTTACACTTGAAATTCTCCATTCATGAAGATAACTGCTCCGTGGACTAGATTCCACCAAATGTCACTCCCAAAGATGAAGGAATTAGAAGCAAAATACCTGGAGAAATTCAACAACTGAACAGATCCCAGGCCAAGCATGCACAACAGAAAGAGCAAGGAGTTGTTTGGATTTAGAGGAAAAACATAACAAAACTCTGGCTGCTGGTAAAACATCTTGAGAGAGCCAAGCATGGAGATCCTTTCCATGAGAGAGTGGAAGTTCCACCCATGCTGGGAGCTCATTTCCAGTATTGCATGAGGAGGAGAGGGGAAAAGGATGCCAAGTTCACATCCAACCAACCACCACTGACACTTAAGCTGAGATTCCCCAGGGTCCATCCAGGCTTAAAGGCTGAACAAAAGCATATTCCTGGCAAGCAACTTGCATCTTGAAACTCTGAAAGCAACACTCCACTGTAATCAAGACACAGCACTCCTTTTAATCCTCCAGTCTATTAAATTCAATTATTGTGGTACACTGCACTCTTAAATAAAAAGAACACATAGAGTCTGTTTTTAGAGGAAATCATGTTACAGGATATGGTATTAATTACCCGTACCAAAATGAAATAAGAAATGTAATCAAAAGATTATACACAGATCTGAAAAAGAACTAATTACAGTAAAACCTTGGTATTTTTGCTAGTAGTCTCAGTCAGGGAAAATGGATATTTATCATAAGTACACTCCTGGCAGGTTGTTCAGACAAAAGCCATTCACAAAAGAAACTGTGAAATAATTAATACACAAAGGACCTTTTTGATGATACATAAATAGACTTTACTTCGATGAGATGTTGCATCCAGATTGAGCAGTGGGATACCAGAGCAATTTAACACAATCAGCAAAAACCTTAGAGCAGATACTAAATTACTGTTGCTTTTAATGAGAGCAGACAATACCTATGCATTTACTGTACAGGATACAGGACAAGTCTAGTCCAACACAGCACCAGCAGCATTTTTTTTTCCTTATGGGCTCACAAATACAATCTAAAAACAATTTCATCAGTGCTATTAGTCATGAACAGTTTTCAGCAGTTGATACAAATGCCCATCCACATTTAACTCGTGGCTCCAAGCAGTCATTGGCAAATAACTAAACGGAAGGGTCCATTCTCCCTTTATCATCAATAAAGGTATAGAATTCCCTCCAATAAGGGATTCCTGCTATTCTCACCACTTTTCAAGATATAAACCTCCAAGACAGCACACTAATGGCTTCATCAGCACAATTAAACCTTGTATATTGGTTTTGTAATTCTCTCAACCCTGTGTCTCTCTGGGTTGCATTCATCCTGATCAATACATGGTGTAACTCTTGCTTCTCTGTCTGTCCTTCCAAGGTCTCTGCTATGACTGCTCAGGCTGTAACACAGTCTTACCCTACAGACCATCAGTGGTTTCCTGCAACCATATGCACAGGAAACATACAACACTTTCTCAGCTATTGTTATCAGTATATAACTACAGAAAAGCTATTAAAAGCAGTTTGAATTTCTCTTTTCCATGTTCGAAGTGGAGATACCACTTCTAGAGTATAACAAGCAAGATTAGGGTCAGCCAGCCCTTCTGCCTGCTCTACAGGATCACTTAAGGCATTAGAAAAACCTTCTTAAATAGGCAATGATGACTGCCCAAGTCCATAAGGATAGAAGAGTGCACTTCTATCCCTAATGGCAGCATAATCCCTGTGCAATAAAAAGGAACATTCAAACAGAGGTCATACTTGCATTCTCACTGAGTTGCTATGAGACATGGAAATGAGAAAAGAGGCAGAAGCAGCTACTTGTGTGCTCGTGAACTGGTGAAAGTAAAACATAAGGTCCAAAATCTTGGTCCCAGAACTCTGTTCCTGTCATTTTCTCCTTGTGCCATGTGTGCACTCCAACTTTTGCTCCTCTCCAAATCTCTGGAGCACTGCCAAAGGGGGACCCCCTTCTAGGGCTGGGACCACAGGCTGAGGGGACTGCAAGCAAATACCAGGTTAGCAGAAGTGCTTTTGATCCTCTTAAATTTACTTCCTGTTGTAAATAATGTGCATCCTCACCACAAATGTTTAGTTACAGTTTTCCTATTGCACGGTACTACCTTCTGATCTCTGATGTTATTACTGGTAGTAGAAAACCAAAAGGAACCTTGGATAGTTCCACTACTAACTAACAGTGTATTTATCTGATGACTGGCTTGAAAACAAAATGTCAAAATGGAAAAAAAAGTAAATCAGTATTTCCACATGTGCCAAGCAATTTGCTGCATAATTTTTCAAGAAGTCATAATGATACTTCTATGTGGGTTATGTCCTCCCTGATTAAAAAAAAGAAACAACCCTAATGTCAGACTCTATCAGTAAAATCTCACCAAAGTCTTGTTGGAGATGAGTTTTATTATCAGACACCAAATGCAGCACATTGTATCTTCAGAGATTTTTTCTGATTCCTCCCCTCAGATGCCAGCACAAGCAGTGCTGATGGTCAAAGGAGGGATCCTGTAAATGGAGATAACACCTCAGCAATGCACCTCAGAGAGCTGCTGAGTGCCTGACAACACCAACTAAGCACTTACAGCAAGGCAGCACAGACGTTTCCTGCCTACTAGTTCTCCTCCCTCCCAGGTTATTTTCTTCCGAGCCACTCATTTCTCTTTTTTCTTTTTTTTTTTCTTTTTTTTATTCCATGAAGAAAACCATACTAAATGAAGGTATATTGTCTGAAAAAAACCCCATTAGAGTGACCTGATCACTTTTTGTCTGTTCCTTGACAGCCAGAATATTATAACAACTGTTTTGGGACTGTGTCTGATTTCATCACTTTGAACATCTTTTTGTGCAAAAGGAAAGAACGGGTTTATTGAAGCAGTTAGAACTTTATTTTGACTAAGCCAAGTACATCATTAAAAAAAGAAATCTCATATCTACAGTAGAATAAAACAAAAAATGGCTGTATATAAGGAGTTATATCCAGCTCTCAAAATCACAATGGTCTCATGTCAGTTCTGTCAAGTAGTTCTGATGCACAACAGACTCTCACATTTTTTACTCTTAAATGGAAACAAATCAAGCAATTACACATGATAAAGCAGTTATAGGTCAGTTTACAGCATAGATGTTTTCTGTAATGTGTATTTTGGTTTTAAATGAGGAATGTAAAAAGGGAAGAGGATACTTCAGATTTTCCTGATTATCCCATTCATTTTCTTTGTACTTGAGTTCTAAATTAGGCAGCTGTTCATATCTCTAATCATAACAATAAACCTAATCTCCAAACATAAACCATTCAAAAAGTATTTTAATATTCTCTAAAGAAGCTTTCTTGGACATTTTGTATTTTTTAAACCATGAATTAACATCAAAGTAAAAAGAGTTAATAAAATTAATTTATGTAGTCTTCATTAATTATTAATGTGAACCAAGTAGTATCAAAAATTTTTCTTCTTCTTCTTCTCACTATACGCTTTGATTCCACTTACCACCCATGACACAACTCCTTTGCAGAACCTATTTTGCTTTTTTCCCTTTATTTTTCTGTTTACATGCTACATAAGGACTTCCTGAAATTACAGCTAAGATAAAAGCTTATGCAATCTTCAGTTTTCTTTTTCATCTCTTTTCCTCTATTATTCCAACAAGTAACAAATTACAGTGACCAAGATATCAAGATGTTAAAAATAATTGGCCTCTGCAGTACTTTTAAGTTAATATACACACATGTGTGTACAAATTTTAAACACATATCATGTACTTGCAGATAAATCACAGGCTTTCTATACTGTACTCACAGAAGAGATGTTTCAGCAGATATTTTTGCAGCTGCTCTTGCATAATAATAACTGTGACAAATATAATGCTTCACTCAGTTATTATTTGCTGCACAGTCAAACACTGTTGCAGCCAAAAACTGTTCTTGAGAAATGACAGAAATACCCATCAAAATTCCATGCTCTGGTGTTTCCCTTGCCCTCCTGTTGGTTTTGTTAATTAATCTTTTTTAGCATGCATCTGCAGGAAAAAAAAACAACCAGAACTGATACAATCAATGTAATGATTTGATTTGTATCTAAACCAGACAGAATTCAGACTATCAGGCACAGTAAGAATTAATGAGATGTTAAATTTTGTTTGCAGAATTAACATGAAATAATTATCTGTGATAACCTTGATCTAGACAAATCTTCACCACCACTTTTTAGTGCAATAAAATGAAGCAAATCCTGAAAACTAGGTTTAGACATTCGTTCTCATAGATGTCCTTAATTGTTCCTACAAATTTCCTGTTACAGCCTAGCTACCTTTTTCTTTTTGTTGTTCTTGTTTTTAACATGCTTCCTGTTCTCTTCTGGTTTCTGCTTAATTCAGTTGAGAAGGTATTGTATAGGAATCCACAGAGAACCTTTAGGTTGAATCCTGTATGTTCAAACTTTTCCTGCCAACTCCAACAGAGTCAAGGTACCACCTTTACCATCTCCATGTGGCTTCCTACTCGCCATCATTTCCCTGAGTAAATTCAGACAACTGAGAGAACCTTCACTTTGTTTCTTGGGGAGGTGAATACTGACCAGGCAGTCTGAATAAAGAAAAATAATAATAAAAAAGAAATTATTTCAACAGCTGTATACCACTGTGTTGTTCTATTCTCCAGCTTATAAAAAGAATCAAGTCAAGATTTTTATCCTGTAAGATAATTGAGCTCAAGGGCTTTTTGTCAATGGTTTTATTTTTCGCTCAAGTTCCCAGAGCTAAGAGCTGTCCTGATATTTAGTGAGAGAGGGTACTGCTCTGAAATAAATAAGCACTTATTTGTAGATCCATTTATATTATTTTGCTCCTATGAAATAGTCTTTTTATCTTTTATTTTTGAAATCCATCAAGATCCCATTTACACAAGTTTTCATCATGCTGTTACTTCAGAAAAAAAAAAAAAAAAACAAAGAAAAAGAACATATCCTTTCCATCCCTTCTCTCTTCAACCCAAAAAGCACACAGCCTTAAGCAAACTTCAAGTATTTGTGGATGAGGTGGACCCCACCCTTGTCCAAAGGGAGAGGAACAACCTCTCCCCAGGACTTGGAGCAGAGGTGCTGTTCCCACCATCTGAACGTGGCGTGTACCAAGGGGCACCACAGGGCTCACAAACCTTCTGCCACTCGCAAGGCCCAGGGGAAAAAAATACATGCCAAAATAAAAACGTGACAGAATACCCTGCAGAGTCCAATTTTCCAGCAGAAGGAATCTCTAATTTTATGCACCAAAATTCTAATAAATTCATTGGAGTATTTCCAGATTATTCTGTAATTTGTATGTGGTTTGGGGGGCTTTGTTGGCGTTTTTGTTTGTTTGTCTGTTTAGTTTGGGTTACTTTCTGACAGGAATAGCTCTCAGGTGTGACTGTATCCTGCACAACCCTATATAGAATTTTGTCAGCCCAATCTCTGTCTCCACCCCACTAACTCCCATTATACTTTTTCAGGAAATCTTATCTATTCAACAACTTGCTCCAGTTATCATAATACATTTAGCATTCAATATAAAATGGGACATTACTAGATAATAAGATACATGGTTCGTTTCCCAGGGTGCATAAAACAGTATCTTATGTGTATGCAACTCTTGCTAATTACAGCATTCACCCACCTCCACATTTCAGACTTAGTAATTGCCACTCTGAATATCCCACATCTTGGCTTGTCCCATGCCCATTTCCAAAGTCTCTTTAGTGGCTGCCCAAAAGCAGTTTTTGTACTTAACAGCAATATGTGCAGGATATATAGCTGATGTCAGTCTATTTGTGTGCCATAGACCTTTGGTAGCAGCACACCCTTGCAGCACTGATTCTCCTCGCCCTATGATACTTCTTAGCCCTTGTTACTTCCATCCAAGTTTACAAGTTTTACTCTAACCTTAGTGACCCACTCCTGTGCCGTCAATTTTACACCAGGCATTTGTTTGTATTTCAAACAGTGCTTCCTGTACACTTACATTACCTAGAATTTTCATGGACATGCCAAATCAACTTTTCTTGACTTTGTTTAGATACAGTTTGGGGACAGGATTCAAATTCATGCCAGCTTGTTTCAGCAGCAGCACCTCTGAATGCAACATTTCCATTCCTTTCTCCAATATATCCTCTAACATCATAAAGCATCAGCTCAAGTATGCAAATAAATGCCACTTAAATAATATAAAGAATAATTTGAAAAGTCTCATTAGCAAGCAAAATAAAATATAAAAAAAATAAAAAATCACCAACAGTATATTTGGCTATTTATTGACAATTTTTTTTTTGCTAATATAGAAAAATACCTAAAGCAACATGCAATTATGCTGGAAAATAATTCAATTTGAATTTCCAGAACCTGGGATGTCAGCACTCATATTGTTTGCTGACATCATCACAGAAGAAGAGACCACCTTTTCCCAGAACCACTGTTACAAAAGGGATTCTCCTTCCTGGAAATCCAGGTGAACAATTCCAGCAAGAATCATGTATGGTGCCTTTGTTGGATGTGGGGTTTGGTTTTTTGTAGGCAGGCCTAAACACATTGTTTGCTCTCCCTTATTTATTCACAGTGGTCCATTAGCAAGATTTTTAAAGAACAAAACCAAATTACTAGCATATATATGTCATGTGATTTATAAAATAGCATCAATTAAACATGTTACAATTATATTCTCTCATTTGTAAGAGAAAATTAATCAAAATTGGCTTGGCTTTTTGTTTTCTAGATGAAAACAGCAGGATTTCACTTTGAATAATGCATGACTGCTTGGATTAAAACAAAGGGAAGTACAGACACACTTTTTTTGTGTTCTATTATCCATTTGGTGTTTTGTAAGGTAAACCCATTGCACCTCACCCATCAAAGGCTGAAATTAATTATAAAACCACAGATATCTAAAATGCTGCTGCATTTATGCAATTTTCAAAGAAAGTGGATCATGGGTATTTATGTCACTGTACAATTAGCTTCTTGTACCGTATTTTACATATTAAGAAATGCTTTTCAAAGAACTTAAACTCTGAATATTAACACTTTTTTTTCCTCTTTGTTTCATACACAATTAGGCTTTCAGAAGAACTTTTCATTCCTCCTGGAGCAGTGGAAATTATCATTTTCTGATACAGAAGAGTATTTTGGGGCATTCACACATGGTCTATGGCTCCGATGTATACGTATACATTGGGAAAGTGAAGAGTTGAAAAAAACTCTTGTGAATCCTCACACATTAAACATTTTCAGCATGATTGCAGCCAACTATCAGCCATGGGATGGACAAAACTATAAGACCCAGGAGTAGAAGGTTCCAACAAGACCCTGAAGGATTCATAATCCATCTGTATTTTCAAGGACAGATCTCTGGGAAAGGCATTAATTGACATGAAATGCACATAGAAATGATGCACACGAGCAAATACTGCAAACGGTACAATGGTGGATAATTGCAACAACCTCTTAAATGAAGTGTTCTGCACATAAAGAGGCTCTAGGCAGCCTCTCTTCCTCTGTTCTCAGAGTTCTTCATTGTTTACTGCTGAAAGCTTGTGTCATGTATAGCAGTGTCATGTTTATGACACCCTAGATAAGCCACTGAATTTCAACAGAGATTCTTATGTCCAGCAATTTTAAAGAAATGTCATGTCACTCCTTATAAATGAATGAAAATACTTTTCACATGTCCATAGGCACTTAGAAGTTCTACCTTAAGAAATGCTGTGAGAAAAGATGCCATCAACCATCCACCATGGCAAAAATTTGATTTAAAAGATATCCTTCAAGTAAAGTGCACATTTAAAAAAGGGTCCCAACAATGATGAACCATGCTATTCATGAATGTAAATATTAAGTATAAGCCTTTTTTAATAAAATGCAAATTAAGCATAGCTTGAATCCTTTGTACCACAGATTTCAGCAGCCTCTGGCATAGCTGCTACAACTCTGAAACCCTCTTACATATACAGAAATGACTTCATGACAGGCAATAAAGGTTTTAGTTGTGCTCAAGAGCTCTGGTCCATCCAGCTTCCACTGAATCAAGCCAAGCCCTTTGAGGGACCACAGTCTAGCCTTGGGTACCCCCCACAGCGACATTCACAACTTGTTCTTCCTGCTGTGGGACAAAAAGGTGGCCAAAGCTGCTGCCACCAGAAAAGCTCCTGAAGGGCCACTGAAACATTCTGGGCTTTCCCCAAGTGTTCATTTCTGGAAGATCTACAGAAGCCAGACAAATCCCACCCCACTGTTCTATGGCACCTGTGTTTTCTGGGAGGGACAAAGGACCGTGCAGCCACCTCCACCTGCAGGGTGGCACCACAAGACTCCCAGAGGACACCACCAGGGTCAGCCTGGACTTTGGCCTGGGCTCCATCACGGTGACAGTGAGTCACAGCAGCTGCATGTCACCACAGCCACCTACTGGCACGTGCACTCTCTGGCCAAATTTGGATTGAAATGGCTGTCTCTGCTTCAGGAAGCTCTACAAACCCAGAGAACCCAGCACAGCGAAGACGCATCAGGTGACAATATTCTTTATTTCCTGAGGAGACGTTTACAGGTAGACAGCAAATGCTACATGTTCCGGATTGCTCTTTTTTTTGTTTCATTCTGAAGATATTCAAGTTTCTCAAAGCTTCATTTACATTACTGAATTGCAGATTTAAGTTATCTCACTGGATTCAGTGAGTTATCCACAGCCTGATACATGCCTACCTACCCCAAAATGAGATGTGCATTAAATCATGCCCTTTGCAAGGTATATTTTATACTTCCATGTAATTTGTACAACTCATTATCAGCCTTACTGTCAGAGAAAACACCAAAACTGTTCAACTGAGAAAATAATTCATTTTCCCTTGATTCTGAGAGGGAGGAATGCCAAGAAGAATATGAAAAAGGTGATAAGCATGTGTTATTGACAATAAATATTCAAGGAATTTATTCAAGGACTTTGAAATGTCATGGACATCAGGCTGTGAAATTATTATTTTGATACTATATACAGTAAAATATAAAGGTGTGTTAGTGCCGTGCTGTATGACATTTCCCAAGCAATTTTTTCCCCATTTTCTATGTCAATTGGGTAACTTTTTGTTAAATATCATTTACAAATTTTGCTTCTTTTATGTATTTTTAAATGAGAAAGATACTAGCTTTATTTCTCCAAGTCCATAATGCTCAAACATACTAAACATACTAATTTTGATTAAACAAGTGCTTTCCTAAATTAAATGCATTCTTAGAGAATAGCTTTTTATGTATTTCCTAAATTGTGGCCTAAAGTTTTCAGTCACTAATATAAAAAAGAAAATACAAAGTCATTTTTCACCACATACTGGACAATACTGAGAAATACTTCCACTCTTACAGCGATTGTTTCAGAACACGTAAAAATGAACTAACAGGTTGAAAAAAAAACAGAATGTTCTGATTCCCCTTGTAGTGCAAGGTGGAGCAGTGGCACAGGCAGACTCTGAATGAACAGTCCTTTAAATGGACATGGCACAGCAGAAATACCAACAGTGCCACATCTCCACACCCCAGTAAAGAGCATTTAATATGGTCCTGGGAGGCTGTGGGGTCCCAGGGGCCAACAGCCACCATGGTACCCAGCCCTGCACTGCAAGTGACATCCCCTGGTCAGGGCCCAGCCCACAGAGCCCACTGTCCCCCCAGGTGACTTTCAGAGGGGACCATGAATGGATTCCTGATCCCTGTCACATCTTTGTTTTTCAATCTGCAGCTTCTGGCTCACAGGCTGATGTGATTTTTCAGTCCCAGGATTTTCACAGAATCACAGAATGGGTCAGGTTAGAAGGGATCATGATGGGTCATTCAGTGCAAACTCCCTGCTCGAGCACAATCATCCCAGAGCGCACGGCACAGGATTGTATCCAGACAGTTCTGGAATACCTCCAGTGAGGGAGGCTCCACACCCTCTCTGGACAATCTGTTCAGTGCTCAGTCTCTGCACAGTGAAGAATTTTTTCCTCACGTTCAGGTAGAACTTCCTGGCCATCAGTTCCTACCCGTTCCTCCTGTCCCATTGCTGGGCACCACAGACCAGAGCCTGGTCCATCCCTTGATCCCTCCCTGCAGACTCTGATACACAGGGATGAGGGCCCCTTTCAGATATCTCAAGGCTGGACAGGCCCAGCTCCCTCAGCCTTTCCTCACTGAGATGCTCCAGTCCCTCCATCACCTTTGTCACCCTCTACTGGACCCATTCCAGGAGCTTTATGTCACTGCTGAGGAGCCCAGAAGTAGACAGAGCACTCCAGATTTGGCCTTACCAGGGCTGAGTGGAGGCACAGGATCACCTCCCTGACCTGCTGGCAGTGCTCTTCCTAAAGAACCCTGGGAGCACACTGATTTTCTTGGCCACAAATGGCACTGCTGGGCAGCTTGTTACCCCCCAGACCTGCAGGTCCTTCTCCCCAGAGCTGCTTTCCAGCAGCCTATTCTGGTGCATGGGGTTGTTCTCCCCAGCTGCAGAACCCCACAGCATTTGCCTTCCATGAGTTTCAGACAGTTCTCTGCTCTTATTTCCAACCCACCAAAGTCTTTCTGCAGAGCTGAACAGCTCTCTGGTGTATCAGCCACTCCAACCAGCTTTGTGTTCTTTTGTCAAGCTTGAGCTCCTGCAAGGCATTTCCTCAACACCTTGCTCTCCTATTTATGGATTTAATCTGGTAATAAAGGGAAAAAGAACCTTGGACTATGATAAGCTATTCACCAATAGAATATGCGTGCTTTTATTGTGTGGTTATGTAATTTATTATGGAAGTGATTAATATATTCAATATGCATTTCCTCCTAATGAGTGCTTCATAATTGATTCATAACACTATATCACAGTGTTTTCCTGCAAAATGCACGAGAAACTGTGGGGAAATTGACTATTGCAACTGAGCTCTGTAACATGTAATCACTTAGAACTGCTTTGCCTTCCACTTAGGCAATAAGCAAACACTATATTGTGTAATAAGTCATGCCTGCTGTGTTGCTAGGCACTATACTAATGACTATGCTTAACATACGTGTAAATTACTACACCCTTACTCAGATCCTGTGGTGCCTCATTGCGATTCCTCATTTTTAAGTACAAGCAGAGAAAATACAAATTAAAGATTTTTTTTTTTTACACAAAATCATGGCCTTTGGTTAAAAAAAAAACAAACATGAAACAGCACAACCCCCCCCCCCCCCAAACCTAAAGTGCTGCCAGTTTTTATAATTTATGTAGAATGCATAGAATTCAATAGAATAATAATTCAAGTACCTACTGTCAGGATTTGATAGCAGCTGTCAGGTTGGGACTCCACTGTCCTAGACACAACTCATGCTTACAAGCCCTTATAGTCCCTACCTCAACATATCAGGAAAAATTTCGACATGGAAAGGATAATCAGAGGCATTGGAACAGGTGCCCAGGGAAATGGAGGAATCAGTGCTCAAATGTGGGTCTTGGTTTTATGATTTAGTGGCATACATGGTGGTGGCTGGGTAAATGGTTGGGCTCGATTTTGGAGGTCTTTTCCAACCTTAATGATTTTATAATTCTGTATTGTCAGCCAGGACACAATTCTAAGACAAAGCAAAATTAACCTCCTGTGATATCCCACCCTTAGGGGGAAGGGAGCTCCCAAGGTTCAGAAATGCTTGTGGTTAAAAGAATAACAAAGGCAGAGGACCTGCAAAAACTCACAAAGTTTTAGTAGTAAGTCACACACTTGGCATGGAAATTGGTATGTTAGTCTCTGACCTGCTATATAAGGGAATGGCAGCAGGTTTTGGATAAAGGAGTAAAATGAAAAGAGAAGGAAAGGAAAGAAAAATAAGAAAGGAAGAAAGAGAGAAAAAGGCATCACCAGTCCTTGTTCCAATGTTGGTACAGCCAGTGTCCAGGGTCCTGGGGTGCACAGCCAGGCTTGGTGGGGCTACCTGTTTACATACAGGCTTTCCCTGCCCTGAAGAGAAGTTTCTTGCTTTCTATGCAAATTAGTTACCATGGCCATTCTTCCAGACCTTTCTGGAAATGGGTCAGAGGCTTTGCGTGTCTTGGGTGGTCCTGATCACCCAACAGTCCATGCCCACTTCTTGACCTCATTCCTTCTCTTGTGCTGTACTGTGTTGTGCCTCTCTCTAGGAACTAGAACAAGGATGTTTGTCCCAGAAAAGTGCTACCCCACCTCCACATGACCCCCTTCTCCAGCTGCATCTTGCTCTTTTCTGTTGATTCGTTCTCTCGATGGTTAGATGATATACTTCAGGAGACGGGGGCTGCTCATGGAAAACATGCTTTATTCTCAGGGGTCGTGGGTGCCAGNATTCTTGCCTGTTGTTCCCAGCAGTCCTTGGTTGGCTCCACAGCCATGCAGCTATCAGTGTTTGAGACATACACATTAACCTCTTATCTTTTGGGATTCTACACCCCCACACTTGCAATGAACACAGGAGCAAATATAAGGAGGCATGTCAGTTGTTCAGCTGGAGCCATTCCCTCTTCCTGTTGTTTCACTCACCCAGATTTTGCTGAAAGAAAATTTAGAGAGGTGGGAAACAGCAGTCAAAGGCTGACCAATGCTTTTTTGGGGTTAGAACAGCCTGTTCCATCCCTCAGCATTCAGCTTGCCACTGAAAGCATTACCTCTGTCTATAACTTTTATCTCCTCCATGGTCTAATTAATAAAGTTCAGAGTGGAGTTTATTACTGTCTAGAACTGTCTGGAGCAGTGAGACAGCCCTAGAGAGAGTTACTACAGAGGGAAGAAGCAAGGAAGACTTACTTTGAACAAAACAAACCCAAATCACATCCCCACTCCTCCCCTGCCACACTCAATCTGTTCAGGCTCTCAAAACAGGAATGGTCACATCAAAAAATCTACCTTGTCACTTCTATTAACCGGAGCTGTGATGCCAAGTAAAGGTGTGTTAAGCACAACGAAAATGAGGCCTGAGAGGTTTTGTGCTTGGGAGATCAATGTGTGAATGAAAGACAGAAAGAAAGCTGCACTCCAATGAGAGGAAGCATCATGCATAATGCATCTGTTACCCTTCCATAACAGCAGAGGAAAATGGCTTAAAAAATGCAAAGCTTTCTTCTTACATAACAGGTAAACCACTCATTTCCAGGAGCTTTCTTAGACTGATTTACTGACACATACAGACTGCAATTGACTTATTGCAAAAAACCATTAAGACAATCCATTTCTTTGAATCTTAACGTCAAGCTAGAATTCAATTCAGTTAAACACATGCTCATGTATGGCCATTGTCTTGCTGCCATATGGAACCCTTTGAGAAACAGAGAAGAATGCAAGAGCAATAAAGCAAATTACTCCTTCAGAGGAACAATAATGGAACAGTACACCCACTTTCTCAGGAAGTAGCAAACAATGCAAGTGCTGTTTTCCATGATTTTGTCTCTCAAACATGTGTTATATTTTACCTCACCAACACATGTGTTGTACTAGATAAGATAAACTAAAATAACTAAAAAAAACCAAAAAAATCCAAACAAAAAACCCTAAACAAACAAAACCCTGAAATTGTTCACAAAAATCTCCAGAAAGTTAAAACAAAGAAGTTATGAAGTAACTTCAACCAAATACTTATCCACAAGAGATAATGAAATATGGAGTTGATCAATGGATATCAAATACAGTGGATAAGGATTAATAAGACACTTTTGGTCAGAGTTCAATAGTTTATTTCTGACAATAGAAATTTTTTTTTTCTCTGACAACAGAAAACCATACTTGTATTTACTGGAAGAGGTAAAGAAATTATCATTTTGTCAAACATGCAGTAAAACACCAGGAACAGAAGATTCTCCAGAATATAGAGCTGCTGCAATAAGCAAAAATTAGTTTCTGAGGAAAAGAAAACCACACACACACAAAAAAAAGGGAATATTTATTATCAATCAACACACAGAAGAATAGAGAAGCCATCCTGAAGATGGAAAGCACATGAATATAATACGGCAATGATCAACAGATTTCCTTTGGTGAGAGACCTCTAGGGAAGTGGGCAAAAATGCAGAAATTGGCTGATGAAATAAAGTTATCTTCAGCAGGAGGCCTCTGTAAAACATAAACCAGCTTTCATAATATTGAAAACTAGGTATGACTAATAACAGCCATGAAAGACTTCCTCTGTGTGCTTTTTGATGTTCTGATCATGAAGTTTGTTTCCTACTTTGTAGTAAACGATCTGATTTTGGCAAGAGAGAGATGCTTCTAAATTTAAGTCCTGTGGGCATTTATCACAACCACCTCTTAAAGCTAAGACAGGCATCGTAAACCGCCCTTAGGTTTTCAGCTCAGATATGTGCTCAAAGTGTTTACGTAGAGTCAAACCACTTTCCGTTCTCATCAAGTGTTTTTTAAGCCACAGTCCTTTATTTTACATAGTAGAATATATCCTTTATTTCAATGGACTTCATCAGGAGTCAAGGGTTCCTCACAACTTTAAAGATGAGGTGCCCATCACAGAGGAAGTGCCAAACACATCCTTGCCTGCACAGCTCCATCGAGCTGCACAACAGCTCCCAAGGTGCCAGGCAGCTGCACCGACTCCCCCAGCTCCTCCTGCTTCACACCTTGAAAGAGCCTCGCTGCCCACTCTCAAGAGCACTTCAGCATGTTTTCCCTGGGCTGAGTTTGTCACACGGCATGGAAAAGCAGCAGGAGAATCTTCACACATACTCTGCCAAACAAGATCATCTAACACACACGGGAAAAAAAAAAAAAAAAGGGAACAATAGGGGGATATTGCTGACTTTTCGCTGCTAGAAATTCTTCTTGAAAAATAGCAGATTTCTGTCCTTCTGCTGTGTTTGGTGTTGTCACCCTACCAATCTCTTGCTATTTGTGTACATACATTTGTCCTAATAGCTATGGGAAAAAGAGTCATTCTGATAAAGACTTTCTACACAGGCAAGCTCTGTTTGGTTTGGTTTTTGTTTGTTGTTTTTTTTTTAATTTAATTTTAATTTTTTGTTTAGATAGAGCACTTTGAAAATATGACCTTTGTATAATTGACATTTTTTGGCTCTGGAGCCACAAAATTGGACATCAAGTTGTCAAATGGCATAAAATAAACTGTTGCAAGTACACTGGCTCATAGAGTAGGGAACATGCTAGAACATTATTTTGTAAGCATCCTGGAAGAATTCTATGAAACTAAGTATTCCTTGCCACTGAGTTTGCAAAAGGTAGAAGAGAGGCTCTAGTCTTTGACTCGCCAACGTTAGGTAGATGAAGTTAAGGTTCTCTTAGGAAAAAATAAGAAACTCTGTTCAAATATTGTAACTGCAATACTCTCAAGACAGATTTTTGAAACACCTCCAGCACTGTAATTTCAGTTGGCTAGAGTAACTGAAGTTAAATAAAAAGCCCCAAATAAATGCAATTTTTCCTTCCTTGAATTTAAAAAGGTAAAATATTCAATATGTTTGTCAAAACAATTTAAGACTCTTTCTCCACTTTTCTGTATGAGGAAGCATGATGTCTCTCTGCAAAGAAAAGAAAATCCTACAAAACCCCAAAAAAAACCACCTAAAGCTTCTGATTCTGGGAAAGTGTTGATGGAAACCTAATTTTGTATCCTACTGAAAACTGGGAGGAAACTGAGAAGAACGGGAAAAGCATGTAATATCACATAACCAGCACTCTTTTTGCAACAAAAGAGTATTTACATGAACAGAAACCATTATCTTCCAATTTGGTTAGGAGAAAAAAAAATTATTAACAAAATTATTTTTCCCCAACAACTTTTTAGACTCTTTCAGCCAAAACTGGTTACAAATTACAAAAGTCAACACCTAATAAAGTTCTCTAAGCATATTTTTATGGACAATGGAATTTTGAAAAAAAAAAAAGCTACAGTTTGAAGCAATTACATTTCTTCCCTCCCTCACCCCATCTTGACAGCTCTAATTCCATGTCTATAAAGCTTTAAAAGTAGTTGTCTTGAAGACTTTGACTTTGTAACAATTCCCTTATTTTAAGTTTATTTGGAATATTCTTTTATTACCTTGCTGAGTAATAATCTTGAATGCAGTATGTGAATCTAGCAAGTAGCAAAGGCAAAATATTCTACAACTTTAAAACTCTCTGAACAAAAAAATTTCATCCCTGGTCATTCTTCAGATCTTTCCAATCCTTTGTCAAATTTACTCCCGAACTTTTTGCCAAAACTTTTTACCATCTCAAATTCCAACACTGTCACTGAAATCCTTTGTTCAGCATCTTAGCATCACGAGGTAGCAAAATTATTATGCAACTCATCAAAAAAGAAAAATGACAATCAATATAAATACAGATCCTGGAGTATCCATATTTTCTATCAATGAATGCTAAATTCAAGAGACAAGGAAACTAAGCAAAAATAAATATTGGCAACAGTTACAGCCTGGCATTTCAAAAATAAACCTCCAGTGGAGTGTGGTAACTCCACTGTGGTATAAAAAAATATTATTTCTTCAGTCATCTGAAAACAAGGTAAGACAGAAATAGCAGTTAATGAGTAGAAATTAGATATGAAGATTGAAATAGCAACAGATGCTGCGAAACAAAACCTTTTATTTTTTCTGGTAACGGACTGTTTCAGACAGCAGCCCTCTGACCAGGTGTTGTGACACTTCCCAGCTCCAAGGCTGGATTTCCAAAGGGCATTGGTTGCCCCAGGACCAACTGGGGGCCACATAAGCCTGCACTTAGACCACCTTGGGACAAGTATAGACAGAGGTTGGACAAGGAAATGTGGGACTCCTATTCCTCACACAGAGCACTATTACCTCATGCTTGAAAAGGAGGCGTCTCCAATTTTGATCAGTAAATCATATCAAGGTGCACGTGGAAGGTTCTGCACCAAGATGTGCAGGAACAAACCCCCAGTGCTGTCCAGGAGTTCCAGCAAAATGATGCTACGCAGCCTAAACAGTTTTTATGACTATCAGTAGAAGATATAGGATGCAACAAGCTGGAAACATACAAATCATTATTACTAATGATGAACATTGGTCTAAACACACCTCCAAAATATTTTCTGTAAGGATCATGGTAAAGTTTATTGGGGGGAGCCCAAAGAGAATGATGGAGTGACCAGTCATGGTAATGTTTTAAGGGTATTCCCCCTCAGGAGAGGGGGAATGCCAGAGGCTTCTGGCACTTGGCTGTGCCCAGGAAGATGCTGACAATGCAAATAGGGTGACATAAGGTTCAAGGTAGATCTAAAGAGACCTCCCAGAAAATACATTGTCCAGCTTAGGTAAAGAAGAGAAGTAATTCAGTCATCAGAAACGCAGATGCACTCAGTGACAAGGCTGAAAGACATCCAATAACCTATGAGAAATTGTAAAATTTGGGTTTGTTTGACATTGATTTGGGGAGTGGGGGGTGCTGGTGGTTATTTGGGTTTTGTTTGTTTGCAGGGTTTTTTTTTAGTTTTGCTTGTTTGCCTTTTTGATTTTTTTGGTTGTGCTTTTTTTTAATAACACACTGCTAAATATTTACTTTGAGAAGCCCTTTGATGTAAAGATCAATATACATAAGAATGTGAGAAGATAATCACAGGAAGACAGATAATTAGTAAATAGTGGTAGAGGAAAATTTAAAAAACAACGTAAAAGGTAGGTGAGTGAAAAGCAGGTTTTATAAAGCAACAATAGGTTTGATCTTTGCTAAAGCCCTGATCCTAAAAATGTCCTCTCAGGAGCATGTCTTTGCAAATATTCAGAGCTTTCTACTTGGTACATGTTTTCCACAAACTGCAACCAATGAGCTTTAAAAGAAATGCTAATCTTTCTGTATGCCATCTTACTCCTACTGACAGGTGGGAACAGCAACCTGAAACGCTTCCTCACATGTGTCCAATGTTAAGAAAAACAGCAAAGTCACATCCTAAAAGCCAACTGAAAGAATGAAGGAAAAAAAAATTCCTTAAGATTTTAGGAGAGACATGAAAATTAAAGAAGTAAAAAGGATCATCCCTATTTCATGTATCTCTTTCAATTTTTTAAGGGTTATATTAAATCATCACCAGTATTCAAAATATTACAGTCAACAGATTTCTCTCTTCTTCTGCCATATCCAATTACTAAACAAAAAAATACTGATATAAAATGCAGTCTGTGCTGAAGACTACCACATCCCTACGGCATCAAAGGAAATTCCCCTTCCCTCTCTGACAGCTGCTGCTAAATTAAATCTGTGGTCCTGTGGATCCTGAGATATATACCATAATATCAAAGCCAACGTTTTTCCTTACGAAGTCAGCAGCTGGAAAATCAATTTATCAATCAACTATTAAGCCCCTACTTCTTTACATATGTATTTTGAGTAGATGTTTAAGAGGTGAGGCAAAAACGTGTTTCTGCTAAATATTTCCCTGGACAGTTTATACTTCAAAGTGCATTTCACATTATAAGGAATACATAATCTGCTTACAGTTTTTTAGAGTCAGAAACCTTCAAATCACTTCATGGAGATTTTTCACTTTCCTTTACTCACTTTTTAGGCCATCACAAGTATGATGACATGAAACCTACCAAGCTCTGCTGTCCTGAGCCAGCTGAATTCACAACCACCTGCAATGCTAGCAATTAATTCCAGTGACATGAACTGAAGTGATTTTAATTGTCACACTGAAAGTGAATACAGGACTAAATGCCTGTGAAACACAGAGAACAAGCTGCTGGAGACTTCAATCAATGTTAATATGTTCTGTTAGGATCACAGAGGGAGAGTAAAAAAGACAGTGCAGCACACTAAAGGTGCAGAGGACTAAATCAAAGCACAAACTTGAGCTCAAGAGAAATCTGATCAAGGTTACAAATCGAGCATGAGACCTGGAGACCAACAAGTAAGAAAAAGTATCAGAGATGGGACAAACGTGAGGAAAGAAAACACCTTTTTAGGTGTAAGATGTGACTGCTGTACATCTTATTCCAATATACTTCATCATATTGTTCCATAAAATTCATGGTGATTGAATGCATTCTCAACACTGCCCCATTCTGCCTATTTGCTGATTTGCACTACATTTTTTATTACAAATATGAAACCTGTAAAAATCGTGTCCATCCCAATATTATCCAAATGGCTGTTCTCTTCACTGTTCTGAGGAACTGCTAAGGGGAAGTGCCCAAAGCAATATCACAGAGCCTTTCTAGTACATCTAGCACTCTGGTAGTTCAACAGGATAATGAACAATTATTACCTCACAAGCAAGTCTCATACTCCTCCCATCTCTCTGGGTGATAGAACAATGCTCTCTTGTCAGCAGTGGTTCCTGTCCAAGAGCCCCATCGACATTATTTGCCAGATTTCACCTGAAGACATTTTCACAGAGATTAAATAATTTATTTCTTTTTAAAGCAGTATCTTCAGTGACCAGGATCTGTTAACACTATGTGCAACTGCAGAGTAACATTAAGTCTGGAAAGTTTAACGCAGTCACAATATATCCTTCATTAAAAAAGTCAGTCTGGAAAACTCAGATGAATTAAAGTTGTGGAGGCAGCTAGAGGGTTTAACTGTAAGGAACACACAGCACTATCTGTATGTTGTTTTAACACAGAAGTCAGCATTTCATGTTTTTGAGATTTTAGTCAAAAACTCTCCTAGAAAAAAAAAATCTGCAATTATGAACTGAAACTCCTCAAAAACATACTCAGTTATTTGGAGATCACTCACCCACACTAATGTACACAAAGAATCAGAATGTAGCTTCCATTTATGTCACAGCCAGTAGTAGAGTCAATTCAATATAAACAATAAAAAGAATTCAAACCCCCCTGAATTTTGCTATGATCATTAGATCACTACTCGTATTCTGAGTAGTGCTGTAGGCAGGTGGTTACTTCTCAAATGCTTTAACCACAATGAAAAGAGGACCTGGGACTAGCTCAGTTGCTCAGAGCACGGTGCTAATACTGCCAAGGTGGTGAGTCCAACCCCCCTATGGGCCATCTGCTTAAGAGCTGGGCTTGATCATCCTTCCAGGTGCCTTCCAACTCAGACTATGCTGTGATTCTGGGGGAATAATTGTTTCTTGACAAACTGGCAAAGTGGTGATGTCCCACACAGACAGCAAGGGAATTCTCATAAAGAAATAGAAATAAAACTAAGAAACACGGTAGCACGGGTACTCAACTGCATCCATATATCATACCAGTTATCACCCACCAGAGAGGGAAAATAAGCTAGGTGACACGAGCACTTCCTGCATTCCCAGTCAGCAGCCCCTCTGCTCTGTGATTAATAACTTAGGTTTGGCTATCCCTTTGTTCTGCCCATCCTTACATTAACAAGCCCATAAAATCAGTCCTAGAACGCTGGCTGGGAACATTTTATTTTGCTTACGAGTCCCCTGCACAAGCAGAGCTGCCCTGCTGCAGCCTGCTCCTGGTGGGAAGCTCCAGGATGGGTAAGGGGCAGCACAGAGCAGCAGGTCCTGGTCCTTAGGCTCATGCCCTGGAGGTCCACCTGTGTTTAATGGGCAAGCCCAGGAGCAACTCCTGCTGTATTTCATTTCTACTGACTTCAATGAATTTTCAAAAAGGACCAAATCTAGACTTAGTCTGCAGCTGCAGCTTAAGCCTCCAGTACAAAGTTGGGAAAGATTACAAACAACCCCCTGCCCCATCTGTAGAAACAATACCACAAGCTCGAGGAGATTTTATTGCAGATCAAACCCACAGATTTTCAGTTTATACCTACCTTACACAACCAATGTGCACTGAAAGCTGTATTTCTCAAAAACTCTAGAAACAGCCAATCTCAAACCATCAGGAGGGGGAGAGAGCAGCAAGAAGGGGACAGTTTATAAGGAGAACAGCACAGCCATGCTCATGGATTAAAATCAAGTGTATAGAATTCCCTGAATCATGTGAAGCAGCTAGAAAATGAAGTGACCTGCAGCACCACCCACTCAAACATCCTCTCCTTGCCTTGGGGGTTTCCATCAGGTTTAAGTCTTGCTGCACAGCCTACATGTTCTAAATAAATATTAGGACACTTTGATGAAAGGAAAACGAATCTCTCTTGAACACAGGAGAGTTGGAAGCATGGCTGCTGACAAGATTTCCCATTGGACAAGGTCTTACAAATTAACTAATAGGTAATAACAAGGAGAAAGAAATAGATGACCTAAAGGTTAGCTTTACATTTTTTACTTTCAGTAATTCATCCACTTCTCTTACTACCTCTTTAGTTAAATATAATCTGTTCAGTGCTCTGAAAGTGTTTATTATAAAGTTCTTTTGCATTATTATTATTATTATTAACACAGGCAAGAAGGAAGGCAAATGACTGGGCAGTCAGGACAGATTACTTGTGCAGATAAACTTGAAATTCATCAAAGATAAACTCAGGTGTGGCAATAAATTACAAGCAGCCCAGAAATAAGCAGAAGGAAGAGGCTGGGAAGCTTTGCCCTGCTGATGGAAACCTGTGTGGGCAGGGGTCCAGTCTGGGGACTGCTGTTGGGGCTGGCACTGGTGGCTGCACTGGTGGGGTCACTTCAGCACAGCCTATGGCCACGAGAGAGGTGCACAACAGCAAGGGACACCTTCCCCAAGCCCTACTCCACTGCTTCTGCCACGAGGGATGAGGGCAGGAGCTGCAGCAGCAATGAGTCACTTACACCAGGCACACAAAACACATCACATGCTGCTGCATAAGAAAGGGGTGTCAGTAGATATGAGAATGTATTTATTTCAGGCTACCACCCACCTGGATTGTTTTAGAAGAAGCAACTCAGAGGCTGAAAAAAAAATACAATACAATTTGTGCCTCGTACTTTAAATGAGAACAGCTAGAAATGTACACAGAGAAAAGGAGTGTAATTAATTAATTATTACAAGCTAAATTACATTAATTTCTATTATGCCAAACATCTTAATTTTTTTATTATTATCATTTGGGGGAATGTGGAGTGTGATTTTTTTTGTTGTTGTTTCTTCTTCTTCCTTCAAAATCCTTCTCTTTCCATATCCCTAGTGGAAAAAAAAGATACTACTTTTTACCAATATGCAAAATGCTCTTTTTATCAAAGGCTTGCAGTGTTATGTTTATAGTTGGACTTGATGATCTCAAAGGTTTTTTCTGATTTTTATTTTCTACTGCACCCTCAAACATTTTTTTCTCTTAAAACATGAACCCTCTTTTTCATGAAACAAAAAATGTTGAGATACACTTAACGTAAATCAATACACAGATATTAGCAGTAACAATGGTTTTTTTCCTGCAATATATTCAATTACTCTTTTTTAACACTCAATGCACCTTTCTCTCCCCAAGTGGATTAACTTAAACTCACTTTATCACTTCAACTCCTCCACCACCAGAGAGAACATATATTGTTAGATAACCCTGATACCTTATGACTATGAATGTGAGTTCCCTTTTTCGTTCTGAAAAACATTATTCATCCTCATTTCTGAGGAAAAAAAGAAGTTTTCTTTAAACTTCAAGAAATACTACATTGAGAAAATTTATCTCTTGTTCTTATCACTAAATAAACAAAATTTATATTTTCATAACATTTCTATACCCAAACAGCCTTAATCATCACCATGCCAGGAGGCTGCTTAGATTCTTCACATTTTAAATTATTTTTGGGGTGGAACCAATTCAATCCCCTCCTGCCTGTTCCTGCACATCAGGTATTGCAGAGCGTGCAGGAAGAACCACCAGAGAAGCACACAGCGCCTGCGAGACACATCGTTGGTCCTGAGGAGGCTTCCTTCCCTTTGGAAGGCTGCAGATGGCAGCTCCTGTGAATCTCTGGGCTCAGAGGCACTTGCTGCTCTAAGGTGGCACCTCTGCACCCCACTGGGGAGGGCACAGAGAAGGGAGCACCCGCACAAGAGCCAGCAGTGAGATGCATGGAGAAAGCTGAAGGCCATGACTTGGTACTGAGGGATGAAAGGTGAGGACACAGAAGGCTGGAGACATAGAGATAGGTTCCTAGAAGGTGCAGCAGAAACACTTGGTGCTTTTAATTTTGACCAGTAATTTAGGGCACACTCTCTAGAACTTTCTCAGGGGCCTCACATCATTTAAAATGGCCCTGCTTCCTTTCAGTAATTTAGGCTGTTAATGAGTGTGAAGCAAGATGATTCAAAGGATATTACATATGTTTCATGGCACCAACAGGCAAAGTGGCTATGTAGTGGGAACACTGACATAGTTATTTTCAATATTTTATTTGTGCTACACATAACAAAGTGTGTATTTTTCTATAAAATAGGTAACAGAGGGTTGTCTTTAACTGGGGACCTTTTAGTCTAATTTCAGACATATATACAAATTAAAGTTATCTTTTCAGAAAGTAAGTCCATATGAAAGTGCTCTGGTCAATGAAATAAAGTGCACCAGTTTAAGTGTAAATTTTTGATCTAATCACCTCCACCTAACCTTATACATGTGCTACTATTAAAAAGAAAATTTAGCTGAAAACTAGAATTCACCCAGAGAAACTGTATCAGCAGAAACACAATTCTGGAGAACATAAATTTACAGCTAAACTTAATGACCTTTCTAGAATAGATCAAGAAACCAACATAAAGAAGGAAGCGATAGATTTTCTATAATTCTTGGTAGTTTAGGTCTTTAAATCAATTCTTCATTTAGTGTGGTATTTCTCCTCCAAAACACCACACAAAGAAAATTAACCATTATAAAAAATGGTTTAATTAATTGACTTTAAAAAAACAGCCAGCCCCTATAGATTATCTGGCAGATAAGTATCAAGAGAAATTCATTACTTAAGACAATTAGTGAAAGGTTCAAAAGTTCATTCTTGCTTTGAAACAGCATTTAGTACTCTCCAAATCATTTCTATCAAAACTGGTTGGTTTATAAATCCATCTCTTAGTGATTTCCCGTGAAGACACTAACGCTGCACCTCCCCTTGGAAGGGGCTAAGATGAGCATGTTCCACCTCCACCACAGCCCATCTGTGTACTGGGAGGAGGAAAAACACACCCCAAGCACCTCCCAGCTCCTGTCTGTCACAGCCCCAGTCCCCATAAAGGAAACCTTGGTGTTTGAAGAACCTCCAGGGTTCCTCAGGACCAAGAGTGGCCCCTGGCACTCAGCTGCTGCCCCAGGTGAGACTCAGCCCCCTCCTCTCTGCTATCCAGGACATCATAGCTAGAATGAGAAACCCTGCTATTCTGATCCTTCAATTCCACAGGATCCAGAAAGAAGAAGGTGAGGAAAATGGGATGGTAAACAAAATATGGCTAACACACAACCTGACCACAGTACAGGCTGGATGCTACTTTAGTCAATCCCTTCTGTGCCTGCATAAGCACCCTTTCCCCAGCAATGGATTCTAGCACCTGCTGGTTTCAATAAAAGTAGTGAAAAATTATACCACTCTGTTTGAGCAGGAGACCAGATACATGTCCAGGTTTTCAGATAAGAATATTCATACATGCACATCTATTATTGCACAGGGTTGCATTCAATAGTCAATTAGAAAGTACACCAGCAGGATCAAGGGTATGATGATAATTCTGATTTTAAGAGTTCCACAAACACATGAGATGAAAGGTTTAGAAGTATTTTTTCAAAAAAAAAAAAAAAAAAAAAAGCCAAGAAAACTGATGCTATATAAAATACCACAGAGACATTCAAGGATATTTAATATTTTGGAGGTCTGACCATTAGCTTCCATTTGAAAGGGAATGCTTTGAGGGTAATAATTTAGTACACCTTTGTAAATCCCACTGGGTATCTTCCCAAGTTCCTTGGAAAATTTTGGCCAAGTGTGCTTGTGGCTCAGGAACTTTTGATTGAGCAAAATATTTCTGGCACCTTAAAGAAGCACTTCACTGCTGAGTGGAATCTACAACAGCATCTAGACTCTACTGTTCATTGATTTCTTTAAGTGCCTCTGCATAGCTTTAAAGTCTCAGTGGTATTGTTTTCCTTTTGATGCCCGTGGATGCAAAATCAGGATCTTTAAAGATGATCCATCTGGACTAAAGTAACAATATTGTATTTTATAAACTAAATGTATCAAAGTATGTTGAACATATATAGATATACAATTATGCTTCTTTTCATATTTAGCACTGGTTATTCAAGAAATACACAAGTTACATGAATAAAACAACAGCAGAAATAACCCCGTGCTGAAGAGATTACAAACTGAATTCTGCATAGAAAACCACACACAAAATTTTCAGTGTAAGCCAATCTCACAGTGATGACACTAAAATACAAGGTTACACTCAGACATGACATTGTGGGGGAGTAAAAATATAACAGTAAATGCTTTTAGGACTTTTGGAGAGAAGAGGCAAGAATGGGAGCACACTGAGCATTTGTCAACACCCCTCTCAATAGCACACAACTAAAGCAAGTTCTTCCCATGTCTGACCTCCCCATGGTTTGGTTCACAAAGCACAGAACACTCAGACAAAGTGAACCTGACTCAACTGGACAAAATTAGATAGGGCATCTGCAAATGCTCTCTATTCTAATTAGGTGTGTGCAGTGCAGCCGAGAGCCAGTCCAAGAGAAACCCTTGGTGTGGTGTCCCATGGCACAGACAGAAGGGATCTCAGCACCCAAGGTCTCGACCCACAGACCTGCTCCTGCTGGGCTGCCCTTTGTGCTCAGGTAGGCACTGCCTAACATCCCCTGTCATGGCAGGGGAAGAAGACAGTTTGCACATTGTAATGGGAAATCTATTGCTGAAATCCCCTAAGCCTCATAAGCAATCTGTAAGAAGCTTTTTGAAAGAAAAAGAATTGTTTTCTCCATACCTCCCCAAAGAAAGTGCTGGCTTCAGCAGTCCATTAAGAGAACGGACTGCAGGTGCCTATCTTTCCTGCTAAAATTAAAAAGCTTTATGCTTACTCCTAATTCTATTATTTTTTCATCATAAACATTGTCTCTCTAATCCTGAATTGTTCTATCTCTCAGTATCCTAATAGCAGCTCACATTTTCTCTGCTACACATTTTTTCCTCAAGGTCCAGGATTTTCTTATCTGGTGATTAAAACTGTTTAACCAATTTAACTACTTTTCATAGTAGCAGCACATCAATAAACGGGAGAATATTGTTTTTTGGGTTCCCACTGAGAAGATAAAACTCCGCAGTCTCCCAATTCAATAAAGATAAAACACACAGTATCACTCAGGCCAGAACACTGCAGAAGAAAGTTGTATTTCATGCCCTTCACAAACTCTGAGAAGTTACTGCCCAGGGTGGCACACCCAGGAGTGGTCACTGTTTGCAAGGGCACAGCTGGAAAACCACACATCATCAGGAGGCAGCGACTGCTAGGAAGCCTGCAGTCACTGTGGAAAACCTTGGGCATCAAGGACTTCCTGCAATCTGCCCGACAGATTATCACCATGGTCATCCAGATTACAGGCAAATGTGATCAGGGGAAGTCACAAAGAGGATTAATACTTTAACTGTAGTGGCAAGACGACATAGTTCAGAACAGAGGTCTAAATAAAGGCAGGGAAGAAAAAAATATACTTAGTTACACAAACCATAGAATTACTTATGAAAAAGAGTGAAGGGCAGAAAAGCAAAGGGCCAGGAAGTTGTTGGATGGGTGATGTTTATATCCAGCTCCCTTGAGAAGCTCAGGCAATTGTAATAGCAGCCAGGCATTCCAGAAACAGCCATCTGAAACCAAGGAACCCGATAAACTTACAGTGAATTTATAGCAGACTCCCAGACTAAGATGATTTCTTTTAACCATGTCTGTGGAACTGTCTACCCAGTCGGTTACTTTAAGTTTGAGAGACAACTGTAAATACATTGCTAAGAGCAGCACTGCCATAAATCCGCCTGGTGCTGTATACTCAGGCATCCACTACCCCACTGTCTGCTAGGTAAATTCAGTCACACCCTACAGTTAGAAACAGCAGAACGATGTGAGGAGAAGCTTTTTCTGCCAGGTTAGGAGGTCCATGATGTAGTCCATGAGGAAGCCTCACTGATGGTGAAGTACAAACTGGTATTTCCTAGAGGCTACCCTTCTCCACTGTAACCCAGAACTAAGGCTGGCAAAATAAAATCCAGAGTGAATGAAAGGGAAGAAGATGGACATGAGGCTCACCAAGACAACGGGAAAATTGGAACTCAAAACCAGAAGAAAAACCAATTTTTTCTTTATTTTCTGTAATTTAATGAGAAATTACAGGGGTTGAAGTTTCATAAAAGAAGATTTGTTACATATACACACACATCTTTAATAATATATATTAAAATATAACCCTTTTATTTTCTTTATTTCATAGACAGCTCTCAAAATACAGAATGGGTTGGGTTTTTCCTATTCAAATTGCAATTTACTACCTTTCAGTTGTTATTGGCCATTAGATTGAGAACTTTTGAAATCAATACACTTTACCTAACGTATCAGAAAGAATGAAAACATTCCATTCAAACAGGAAGAAGATTAAATAAAATAAAGCATGCCTAATTAATAATAAATTTGTTTCAGGGTTTTATAATTTTTTTATGTGAAAATCAAAGCTCCATAACAGAAATAATTTTCAAACATGCAAAATAATAATGAAAACAGCAAGGGGGGAAAATAAGAAATAATTTACTTAATAATATTGTTTATCAAGCTAATAACACATCTCTCTGGGGCACATGGAACAAAAGTTAATGTTTATATAACTCACAGAAGCTGAAAGGTGCTATTTGAAGTAGCAGGTATTAAAATGTAGGTGTAGCTAATTCTTATTTTAATTTTCCATTTACATGGTAATTTTTTTTATCACTGTTGCATCCAAATACTCTCACAAAAAGCTGAATTTGAAGCAAAAGGAAAATCCTTTTGTTCAAAAAAACGACTGTTGGCTATGCTCAGTTTGAACTGCCATACTGCTAAACTGACCTATTCCAGAAGACACCAAATAAGAAGCCAAGACATTTCTTTCCTGCTTGTTTACACAGACTACAGCCATGCCCTGCAGGTGTCCACTCTTCTCACTTTGGGTTTTCATTTTTTCTTCTAAATGTACATAAACTCCTGTGGAAGGGTTTGTGCCCTGAGGGGCTAAGAAAAATGGCAGCCTGTTCATAATAATCTGTAGCAGACTTTAGGAGGTGCTGAGGGTGTGAGGGAAGCCAGCAGCTCCAGCTGCAGGGAACGTTTTTCCCAAAAGCACATCCTCCTTCCACTTTCAGAGACAGACCAGGGAAGTCTGCAGGAGTCCTTGTCTTCCAAAAACACATTTATCAAGTCTCACACAGAAGCTCTCCTGTTAGTACATCAGACACGCAGACACATTTGAACAATGACCAAGCTGCTAATATTCAGTATCTTTGCATCTTATTTGTCATTTTTCAAACTACATCATCATACACATGCTACTCCAGTGTCAGTATCCTGGTGGTTCTGCTCCCCAGGTTCCCCTGGTAACCAGGTTCTTAAGAACAATCATTTAATTAACTCCTCCTCCCACCAACAGTGCCTCCCTAGCTTTACACACCAGCAAACTATGGCAGGATTTACCTACCAAAAAAAGTTTCTAGACCAAAATATAACAAGCAAACAAATAAAACCCAAGATCTATCCCTCAACTAGTCCTCCCAAACAGTCTCTCATCTCAGGCTCCCACCACAATCTGCTGGAAATCCTCAGCTCAAGACATCACGCTAGTTTTGATAAGAGCTGCCTTTGGAAAACTTTTTTTACACATCAATTCATTCTCTGTTTATCTGCTTACCTTTATTTTCTCTTTCCATCTGTGTTTGTTTCATACTGCTGTTGAGATGATAGCAAAAGGTCAGAGAAGGTTGTATCACGCTCCACCTTTCCATCCCTCCTTTAAGAATAGAAACCACATCTGCTAGCTCTGAGTGGTATTTCCAGTGCCACACTGGTTCTGCCATGTGAATCAGCTGCCACTGTGCAGCTGACCCCAGGGCTCTGGAACTCGGCCAGGGTCACCTGCCAGTGCTGCAGGGCTGGCAGGCACCACCTCCCCTCTGCCCATCCTGCAGCAGGCTACAGAGGGAGCCTGCTCCGCCCTGGGGGCTTTGACTCCTGCAGAAACCATCCCAAAAACATCACCTGCCTTTCTTGACTTGCAAAGGCATGACAATAAGAAACACCTAAGACCACCAAAGGAAATTGGGCAGACTCTGTGAGAGCAGGGCTGAAGCAGACATCGTGTCACTCATGATAAATCAGACAGAAGTATTCAGAAGCAAGTAGTGACTCACATTACTCACCCAAACCAAATAAAATGAAAACTTGCCATGGAACAGGATAACCTTTACTTTAAGGACACAACCATATATCACAACATGAAGATTTCTTTTTAGAAAAATATTTCCAAATTTTCTGGCTCACCTTAAGCCTTATCTATGACTATCACTTGTGGACTGAGAGGAGAGGGTAGAGGATTCATTCATCCTTATTCTTATAAATACAACCTTCTAATTTTTTGAAAGGGCTTGGAGTTACCCAGACAGTCAGATATGTTTCATTATTAAAACTGATTTGCCTCACATTGACCATGAGGGCCAAGGGGAATTTAAACTCCTGCCTTGCAAAATAAACCATCAAACACAGAAGTTGCTTTTCTTGTATTTACAACAGAGAAATATCAAGGCTTTCAAAAAAGTACACTATCTACCCATTTTACTTTTCATCACAGTTTCTAAAATTAAATTTTACAGTCTGAACATAGCAGTCCAGAACTGGGAAAAGGCAGGATATTAAATCTACCAGGTCAGCCCAGGACTAACAGTAAGTAGCTCAGTAGCTCCATTTACAAAACAAGGATTAGAATACATATCACCACAGAAGAAATCTTGAGAAAGTAGAAATCAAGATATTCCCATGGTGCCGATTTTGGATATTCCCTTGGTGCTATATGTATGGGTACAGCAAAAATTGCCCAAAACCCAGCTAATTTTTTTTTTTTTTTTTCCCCCTAGTAAGTCAATTGACATAATGACAGTATTTCTGACCTGGCACATCATCAACAAGATGTGGATTAAAAACAAAACAAAACAAACAAATAAAACCACCCAACCACAAACAAACCCCAAAACCAAAAATACAGGACAAAACAGTGATTTTGCTTCTGTGCAAACTAAGGTCTCCACACAGGCTGAGTAAGCAGCAAAGCACATGGATGCCTAACAATGGCAGGTGGGATTTTTACTCTTCTGTTCCCAACACGAGTTAGTCTGGTTGGCTTTCTGCAGAGAACAAGCCTGCAGAAATCACGGCAGACTAGGAGAACTCCTGGGTCAAACAGACATTGTTTACATTAGGAGTAAAATAACTCAAAGTACAATCCAAACTACAAAGAAAACTCCAAGAAAGTACAAATATGTCCTGAAGTTGAAAAAATGCCTTTTACAACAGAACCAAAATGGATAAGAGAGAGGATGTGTTATTCTCTCTTCTCTCTCTTTGAGGCTATAAAAAAAGAGTCAAGTACAAAAAACCCATTGGGAAACTCTGCACATTCAAAATTATTCTACTTCAAGTCACAATGTGTACTACCGAGGTGCTTAGCTTGATAAAGGTGAAATCTTGTCTCTAAAACTCTCCATGTTCTTCAGACCCAATCTTATTTTAAAGTAATTGACTGAAACTTAATCTCTGGATTCAGTCATGTAGAAAATAAGTTTGGACTACTAAAATTAGCAGCAAGTCTTCCCAGAGCTTAATGTTTTAAAATATTTTAACAGAAGTTTTTGATATTGCAGCTCAGTAGCATTTCCACTGCTACTGTCTAATAAAAATTAAAATACATTCTTATCCACTGAAGAATAAGTAAAAAGTCCACATATTCTGATGCCTTCTGCCAGACAGACAGAATAATGTGTAGCTTTTCCTTTCCTTTAGCTATAATATGACAAATGATATTCAATGGGTATATTATTGTACCTGAAGGGGTTCATATGACACCACGAAACAAACCAAATAATGTTATTAAATAGTAATTTTTTTCCTTCTTACATAATAAAATAAAAATAATTAAAAGTGCTTGTATCTTAGGTTTGTTTTTTTATTCCTTAGGAAAGTTATTATCTTCAGCTGTTTATAAAGGAATTATGAGATCAGTCTAAAGATAATGTGAAACAACAACATAAATTAAAAATTCAAGGCATTATAATTGAGTTTATAAGCTTATCACTCATCCTTGCTATCAGGAAAAATAAGTAAAAAAATTACATGGTGCTGTACTCCAGAAGGACACCACTTCTCCAGCCTCAACAAGCTAGTGAACATTTCCTCTCCCCAAATAACAAACAGAAAACCACCAAAACAAAACCAACCAAACAAAACTCCAACTCCCCCGACATATTTTTACCCATCTGTTAATTCAGAAGGAGAATAGAAATGGCACAATGCAGGTATGACCATAAGCACAACAGAGGAAATACTGGAGCTCTGGAAGGCGTTTCTTGGGTGAACTCCCAGAGGAGCAGAAGGAGCCACCCTGAATGTGCCTGGGCTCTCCCAGGAGCCTGAGCACAGCTCCCTGCCAGCCACACTGCTGCCCTTGGAGCGTGGTTCCCTGAGGCACACACATTGCCCAGCACCTATGACAACAGACCTTTTGAAAGTTTCCCAGAAAACAGAAACCGATTTCCTCAGACCATGTGAAACCGAGCCTAAGTAAAAATTACAGGACTAAATCAATTACTTTTAAAACAATTCTGCATCTTTGGAGAAGAGCAGAACACAGCTTTAAGTCAAAAGACTGAAACAAATCAAGTTATTCGGCATAAACCACTGACCTGGAGAAAACTGATTATTTATGCTCTATTATGCGCTCCGTGGTATTCAAATCTCTTGCATTATTATTTGTAACACCTGCACTCCCCACGGCAGGAGCTGCTCGCAGTCTCCAGCATCCCCGACAGGTGGCAGCTGGAATCCCACGGCACAATCCCATGGAAAACTTGGGAGTAATCAAAAGCTTCTTATGCAAAAGAGATTAATTTTAACTCTCTTTACAGTTTGCGTGCTGAAACTGCTCTGGCCAAACTGTCTAGCCACCCAGAGCAGAAATGTACATCTTAGAGAGCCTCTAAGACATACAAGTGCATGAACCCATTACAGAAAAACAAATAACAGAATAATTAGAGATTTAAAAAAGGGAAATAGAATTACAAGCCAAGCAATAAGTAGCCAAAAACTGACTAAATATATTTTACAAGACAGTTTCAGATTGAAAAAAAGTTCATGTAGTAATTTTACTTTGCAATTTCAGACAGTCTCTTTTTTATTCCTGTACTAAATTCAAATACGTAATTTAATTAAATACTAATTTAAAAAAAAAGGTTTTTAAAACACTTCCACCTTTTGTTTTTCCTCTGGTAAAGTAATACAATTTTTTTTTTTGAGCCTGTGCCAATGGAGTATGGTAAACAAAGGTAACAGTATCTATAAGCATAATTTCATATCACATTAAATTTTTATTGTCCTTCTGTTTATTACACAATTCGGCAAGCAAGACCTGCTGTGAATGAACGACAAGAAAAAAGATAAAGGAGGAAACAGTTCCAGGACTTGATGTATGCAGAGTCCTGTGGACATGCTACCTGTTATACCAGCACTCTCCAGAGAGGTAACTCAGTGCTATCTCTGCAGCACAGAAAGCAAGCACACATGTCCAGCAGCTTCCCCAAAGGCACACAACAAAGCAAAGACCAAACTAGAAACCACTGTATTCAATTTCCCCAGCATTATACACAAGTCTGAAGATTACAGTTTCTCTTCTCTGCATTTTCCTCTAAAACCTGTTAGGAATTCTGTACGCAATTTTTCTTCTTCCATCTACTTATAATTTTTGAGAACTATAATATGAAGATTAAAGCTAATTATTACCCTTCATAATTTCAGAACCTCATAGATTTCAGTAGCTGTGAGTGTTTGAAAGTTTCAAGTTTGTTCATCTACATCTAGTTCTAAAAGAGTAGGAAAAAACCAAACTGGATGCAACTGTTTAGTAGAGCAAGATCATCAAAGGAACAATTTAATTCCAGCTCCAGTGAGAGCAATACAAATGTTATGCTCTTTACTTTGCTGGGAGAGGTGACAAACAGCAGAGGAATGATTCCTCAGGCCAGCAGGTTTCAGAAGCATGGAGAGATCATGCATTTCTAGTCTGCCACTGTTTGCATTCAACTAGCTTTGATTTCTAGATTATTTTGGAATTGGCACCACAAAAACACACTGTGGGAATGGTAAGGCAAAATAGGAGGAGCCAGCCTAGGGGACAGTCAGTCACTGTTGATCACATCTTTACAGTTCATGACCATCCCAGAGAAGCCTCTTATAAATTCCTTCAGGAGGAATTTCTACAACCAGCAACATGAAATCTCACTACAGTGTTTCCAAACTCTTTACATGTTTTGAACAACTGTGAAGAGAGAGACATCACAGTCAAGCTATTTGGAATGCACTGCTCTACCAGCTCCTTGCTGTGCCTATTCAGAAGAGACTTGAAATTTCTCAATCAGCATTTAAATCAAGTAATCTCTGCATGTTTTGATAAAAGATATGTAATTCTCATTCAAAACAGGACATTAGGAAGAGCACAACACATTTTCCTAGCATTGAGTTAAGCTAGTGACAAGCTAAGTTCTTTTGCTTATGTCAAAAAAGCACTATAAAATATAATAACCCATTAAATAGAAATGGGTTATTAGTGCATAGCAGAAAAAAAACTGGTATTTCCCCAAATGCCACAGCCAGAACTCAAGCAATACAATCCAGGAGTAAGAAAAATTAAAACTTTGTCCATATACAAGCAAAATTCCTGTTTTTCTTCATTAGTAACCACATCTTGGGGCTATTTTTATTTCCAAAGAGTAAAGCTCATTGAGCTACCATTCTAACGTTATCACATGTAGATAAAAAAGGGAGCATCACTGAACAGTAAATATGATCTCATCATAAAATTGTCACACATTTGGAGCATAACCCTGGATGCAAAAAATGGCATTGTGTGGCTTTAAGGAAAAGCAGGCACCAAAGCACTTCAGGAGCAGCTGGGTTCTGGGAGGGGGGCTCGTGTGCCACATGCCTGCAGGACCAGGATGGATGGTTCCAGGCTCTTTCATAGAGAAAGGCAAGGAAGAAGAGGGGTTGTTGCATTTTATGCTAAGGAGAAGCTTCAGTGTATAGAAGTCAACTATGGCAATTGTGGGAAACTTTATAAAACACCTCTGGGTCAAGATCAGAGCAGTCATCTCCAAGGAAAAACTTAATATTGCAGATTGCTAAGAACTCCATTGGGAGAGACTCCATGAGATCTTTTACAGAGCTGGTGAGTGCTGGGAGTTTTTCAGGAATTCTCCCATGGAAGCACAAAAACTGTTCACCCCTTTAAAGGTAAGGGAAGTAAGCACAGCACCCCCTTGGCTTCAGTGCGAGCTTCAGAGTCTGCTCAAAACCAAAGGAGAATTGTTCCAGACATGGAAAAGCAGACAAATATCCACAGGGAACTACAAGGGCATCCTCCAGAGCATGCAGAGATGAGAGGATCTAGGCAATTAGAGGCCCATCAGTCTTCTTTCAGTCCCTAGGAAAGCTATGGAACAAATCTCTCTTGGGGGCTATCACCAGTCAGATGAGCACATGATTGGAAAGACAACACAGATTCACCAAAGGCAAACTGTGCTTGACAAACCTGATCACCTCATACAACAATGCAACCCGCTCAGTGGATGTGGGGTGAGACATGGACAGTGTGTACCTGGGCTTCCCCAAAGCTTTTGATGCAGTTCCCCACAGTCCCCTGCTAAAAAAGCTGATGTGTTATGGCCTGGAGGAGTGGTCCATGTGGTGGGTGGGGAGCTGGCTCACTGCTCACACCCAGAGGGTCCTCACAAACAGCTCCTTTTCCAGCTGGCAACCTGTCACATCTGCATGTTGACACACCTTATCTAAACTGTATTTTGCCAAGAAAATTTGGACCAGATGATCCTTAAGGTCCCTTCCAACCTGCTATTCTATGACCAAAGCCATCTCTGTAGATGACCCCAGGTTCTGAGCAGGTGCCTGACAAAGGGTAGCAACAAAGAAATGATTCACTAGGCTTGGCATCAACTCTCAACAGCGACATAACGAAAAAAGACTGTGGGTTACTCAATATCAAAACTACATTCCATACAAATCTTTTTGTGTTCTTATTAGGGAGCAATATTCCATTTATGGTAAATTATGAATTATATCATCCATTAAATACCACACAGTTGTCTTTGTCAATAACACATTGTTATTGTTAGTTGCTTATGGTGAATCTTACATATTTGATGCAGGCAGGCAGTGAGAATCAAAAATTCACATGAAGTTCTGGATAAGAAAGCCATCAAACTCTAATTTTTTAACAGTCTTTTGACACAATCAAAATTTTAAACACATTTATTTATGCAAATTAACTGTGTACTGTTAATCATAAAAATACTTTGTAATAGAATGCTAAAATATAGCATTAATTGAGTAAAATATTTCTAAATTCCTCAAAGACAATTTTGCTAAGTTGTATCCTCTGAGGACATTTAAAATGGAGCCAGATGGGAATTTTAAGTATTTAGAGGCAAGGTGTTTGCCATAATTCATATATTTTCCAGTCACTGCAACATTTCCAGCTTTGTTCTGCCTCACTGCCTGCAAAGTCAGTCAGCTTCTAACCCTCAAACATCACTTATTAAAACTAAAGATTTATACACTAAGAAGTTTTTTCCCATTGTGGAGTCCTCTTAATTGGTATGATCCCATGTGCGTGCCTTTCCAACTCAGTTACAATACATAACCAAAAACCACAGACTTCTACACAGGCAAAAAAAAAAAAAAAAAAGGAAGGTTTAAAGTGATTTTATTTTTTTTCTCTTTTTAATTTCAAGCTGTCTTTAGAATTACACTCATTTTTTTCCAGGGCCTGATCCAAAGCTCAGTGAATTCAATGGAAAGACTGATCAGCTTCGATATCATGGGAGCAGGCTCATAACACACCATATGCCAAGTATGAAAGCATCCATCTGTCACTGATCCATATCTTGTTATTGTTATGTGCATTACAACAAGGGATTCGTTTTCTAAGAGATGAAGCTTGTAAAGGAGGTGCAGGAGGAATTTCTAAACCGAGGTTTCTGAACACGTAAGCACCCCGGAGTGCAGGCACACATCCCCAAGTCATTGTGCTACCAGGAGTGGCTGACAGCATTTGGTGTTCACCTCCACAGCTGTGCAGAGAAAGAGCACTACAATCTACAGGCTCAGGCCTCTTTTGGCTTTTGGGCTGCCAGTAAGTTTATAACTGATGGATATTTCACGGCAAGCGAGAGCCAAGCAAAAATCTGTGTGACCTTTGTGGTCAGGGACAGAGGACTCCACAGCTGAGCAGTGTGACAGCCATCAGGATCCCTTCACTGGTACCACTGATAGCCAGCACTGGTGTCACAGGGGCATCAACACCCTATCACATTATATTGAACTATCTGCCCTTATTTTGCCTGGAAAAGCAGGAAACAGCATTTTCCCTCGTCACAGAAGTGTGAAGGCACAAGTCATTTCTAAAAGCATGCTGACAGAGGTATAAAGGCCCCCTGCAATTAAGGATCTTTCTTGTTTAATTAATTATCCTTTTCAACATTACCCTGCATCTTGGCAAACACACACAGCCCTCAAAAAAAGAGAGCAGAAGGCGGGCACTAATTCAAAGATCACCTCACCACCTCCTTTCTCTCCAAGATGAATCAGTTGCATTTGAGAACTGAAAATTCTTTTAACTAACCCGATCACTTTTGCTCACAAAGTGAAATAAGCAGAAGCAACTCTGCTCTGATAGTGGTGGTTGTGATGAGTGGGCTCCTATATTTAAGTGCTCACCCAAACCATGGTAAGCCCCTGTGAGCATCTCGCCCCAAAAATCCACTTCCTCTCACATCCTTCTCTCAGAACAGCCCCCACAGCCAGCTGGCACCAAATTCATTTCTGTGGCCTCCTCCTCCAGGTGCCAGGAGCTGCTAGCCAGCAGCCTGTGTGCACATCCCCATCCTTCTCCCCAATAAGCCCCTGTGCCCCACTCCCACCCCTCAGTCCTTCACTCCCCACTGTGCCAGCCCTTCCCTCACGCTCCTTTTTCCCCATCCTGCACTCCTGCACACTCCCTGCTGTTACCCCAGTGGCACACGCCCACACATCCCCATTCACTGTTTACTCCCCCAGCTCAAGCCTACCTTACCTTTGCTACATTCCAGTTTCTGCTGCATGAACACAATGCACGTGCAAAGCCTAAACACCTTTCCTGGCCAGGCAGCCATCACATTTGGGAGGACAGTTAAGAAAGTAGATCTGATCAAAACAGCCTTCACAGTAACAGAGCTTGCCTGGGGATGCAACTTGTCACCACCTTGAAACAGTTTTTTGAGCTTGGTTCCAGTTATTTGAAACACTGTTCTGTGTTTCACTCTTAGCAAACTTTACCTGTTCAACCTACCTGAACCAGTGGGCTTAGATTCATGTTTGGAATTATATCTTTTCCAAATCCAGCTAAATAAAATGGAAATATTCTTATGATAAAATCTATTTCATACTGTAGCCCAAGTCTTCTCAAACACTATCCAAATTATCTAACACAAGAGACTAACAAATAAAAACAGTGACTTCAGGCTGTTGAAGGTTTGCAAAATCTTGTTTTCCAATATACCAACACCAAGCTTTTTTAGTGCTTGCACAAAGAGCAGCAGTTCAGATGTAAGTTGTTAAAGACATTGGGATGTTTATGTCACTAGCATATGTAATAATTTAATAAAGGCAAAAATATAGAATTTTTTTTTCATTTTTTCAACTATGGCAACTAACCAAACAAAATAGCCTGGAATACTTTCATCAGTAGTGCAGAGAGAAAGTTTACAGTATTACACACTTGTCCTGGTCATATTACAGATGGCAGATCAGCAATGAAGAAGCTACCTGAATGATTAAAGAGGAATTTATGCACTAAGCAGGTTACAGTGATGCTTGATGAGGAGAGGTGCTAACCTTACAGAGCAGAATAAAAATTTAAAAGCCTGTTCGAGGATTTCACATTACTGCCTCACTTAAAAAAAAAAAAAAAAGTCTCCAAAGAGACACAGGATATTCTCAGTATATTTTCCTACTGTGCTGCTCATCCATATAAAAGAAACCACCTCCAGGCAAATCTGTCCCTAAAGAACTGGAAACTATATGTGCTTTTCCACTACACATTATCCTGCTCACCTCCTTCATCTACCAAATTAAGGACTTACAACAAACATTACACACAACTCACTCTTCCCCTGATTTCTCAAAATTAACAAAGATTTTTGTTGTTGTTATGAGAATATAAAATTTGGATCTGCCAGGCTGACATTTAAGCTCCTTGGAATTACAGTGATTAATTTTATTAGTCATTACAAGGGTGGGGTTCCCCCTCTTTGGTTCTCAGGGGAACCATGTGGCTTACAGGAAACCCAAATCAAGTTCTGTATTAATTTCTGGTCCTACAATTGAATTAATTCTTCCCTTGTTTTGTTGGTTTTAACAAGCAAACTGACCATGTGCCACTGATTCTCATTTAGAATAGGTATTACCACCCTTTCTCCTCCTGAAAGTTTCTGTCTTCCTTCTTACACGAACATTCACTTGAAAGGAGTGTTACCTTTACAGTGCAGAAAAGAAAAGTGGAGCTGTCTGTGCACATGTGGTATGTCTTCACTGGAGATTACCTGAAAGGCCCAGGAAACTGAACACAAAGCTCAGGACAGGTTTGAACTCTACAACCTGGCTGCAGGTAAGGAGAACACTCTCTAAAAACAGAAAAACTGAACAACTGACAAAGGCTACTTGAAAGCCTTTGTTTTGCTCATGTTTCCATAATTCCTAACCCCACCTCCCACATTTCAGAAAATTATTTTGAAGTCTATTGATACTGAATAATTGATCTTACGGAAATTATGGACCCAGTGGGTGACATTATTTCACCATGCACATCTGTTACTGGCATCACTAGACTGGATCTGTTACTAGGTCAGAAACACAATTTTATTACAGAATGGGTTGCCAGTATCTAATAATTCTATCTGTCTTCCCATGGGCAACCTGTGATCAGTGAGCTGCAAGGATACAAGGATAGCACTGACTTCATTTTTCAAATGGTCCCATGGACAACCACTCAGCAGCATGTGAGACACCATAAACAATTAGTGTTTGCTTGTGTTTCTCAGCAGGGCTGATGCAGAATAAATCCAAACATTTCAACTTGTCTACATAAAATCATAAAAGTCATTGATATTTTGTTGCATTGAATCTTTTTTTCTATTTTCAGAAGCATACTTTATCAGAACTGCATTTACTATTCATATTGAAGTTCTGGCTCAAAACTCACTGTGCTAGTCTTCTACAAAACACTGATGAAAGATGGTTCTGGATCGCAGAATTTACAGTCTACAAGACAGATGAAAGATGAATATAAAGAAGCCTGTACTGAGGAACATGACTGCTCAGAGTGCCAGAAACTGTCTCAGTGCAGTGATTGCTAAAGAGGTTAAACCAGTCCCCACACTCATCTCACCTCATTTTTAAGTGAGAACCTTGATGAGTGCAAGGTTTTTTTGTATGGAGAACACATTCCTTAAAACTGCACCTGGGATACAGCCATCTCAACAAAACTCCCCAAAATCAGTAGTTTAAGCTGCTAATTAGCCTTCTGAATGAAATTATTGCAGTCACTTCCCAGCTCATTTAGATCCGAATTGGTGATAGAAGAGGAAAGGAAGTATAAGTGATAAGTGAGTTACATTACTTCCATGACAAATTACCTAAAAATGCTGGGTGGGGTTTATTGTTGTTTTGTTGTTTTTTTTTTTTTCCTGAACCCCTGTCACTTAAAGCCTCCCAACAGATCATTCTATATGAAATTATTCCTGGATGAATGCCTTAGTCGTGTTTCCTTTTGTTAGCTCTTCGTAGTTTCTGTTAGAGACGGAAACCAACACTGCTAATCTATGTCATTGTTTTCTAAAATTTCTTTCTGGATCCAATAAAAAATATTTTATTGTTATGAAGTGCATTTCTTTTTCATGCTGTCATGCTTGCTGTAGTGTAAGACAAAACTATGATAAATCTAAGGGTGGTAATTATGTTATTGAAATTATATATTAAGCCTCCAGTGATAGAGACAGAGACAGAAGAATGGAGACTCATGATTGTAGTAACCCTCTTCTTTTCCTCCTTTTATTTCAGAAGAAAGCCTCTGCAATAGGTTATTCACCTTACTATTTAATTAAGCTATGAAATCAGTATTAAGCTACAGTTTGGTTTTAGTACTATTCAGCTCTTTTATTCCTTCAACGATTTTAATTCGACATCTGGATGATCAGTCTGAACGGTTGGTGCTGCACCAGAGTAACAGAGTTACTGTTCCAAGGTTCAAAAAGAAAAATGTGGGGGTGCAGATATGCACAAAATACCACTGGTCAGCTCTCTCTTGAAAACGAGCAAATTTTGTCAGGAAGGAAGGATCTCCCCCATTGACACACCAGTTCCCTCCTCATTTTTCAAGATAATTAAATTTCATAGGCATCTTTATTCCCTAAACACTTCTCCAAGAGAACAGAGGCACTACATAATATATGGTTTTGTTATGACATACACTGAATATTTAGTTCACTTTCTTGCTTTTCTTCTCTTTCAGCAATACTTTTTATCAATTTGCCTGTCTCTGTATCTCTGGGCAATCAAACCCCTGAAATTTATGGAAAAGGTTTACAGAGAAACTAGACATACAAGGCAGTGCAATTTGGGTATAAATGAGGACTTACAGGTACAAAATTACCTCAGTAAAACACAAAATTTGTGATTTACCTGACCATTTCCAGAACACACACCTCCATTTCTTCAACAAGGAAAGGGGAGGTATGCAGAGGGGAGGGCAAGGGTAAAAAAATTACTATAAAACCAACGAAAAAAAACCCCAAGAAACCCAAACACACAGTCCAAATAAAAATCAAAGAAAAAAAAACCTCCACAAAACACAAAAAGGAACACCTAAACTCATTGGCTCAGACCAGTCTACTAAGAGAGGCAGTTTATTTAAGCTCAGCTTTCTCCTGAAACTTTATAAAAAAACTGAACATGGGGAAGAAAAAAAAGAATATTAAAAAAAAAAGGAAAAAAACAAACAAACAAACAAACAAAAAAAATCAGACACTTTATTGCATCCTACAGCTTTGCCTGAAGCAAGGTAAAGGTGATAATGAGAAACATCTTCATGGCTGCATTCTCAGGGAAACCACTCTTGAAAATGGCTTTTGGGAAAAGCAAGGTCTCCACTACTCTATACTGCAAGACTGCTCAAAATATGCTTTCTGCAGTACCCCTTCCTATGATACTAAAATTTCTAATAATATAATAAAATATATGCCACTAAAATCAACATTTTTCAAATGACATGATGGAATCTTTCATACATAACTGGAACTGGTTAAAACAGGAGCAACATCCACTTACACAAGTATTTCTGCTTCTAGTTGGAAACTGTGGGGAGAATAAAAAAAAAACCTAAAACAATAACTAACAATAAAACTCTTAAAGTAAATCATAACCCCACTAAATGATCTTTCTAGTAATGTGGTCTGTCTTCACTTCCATGGTAGTGACAGCCCATGGCATCCAGAACATGTCTGAAGTGATAACTGAAGATTTCTGTCTCCTTTGACACACAGATGTATAAATTGTGTACATTGTGAATACGCATAAGGCCACAGACTAAGGTCTCCAACATTTCTGGGTTCCTTTTCATTGGAAATAGGAACACAGTGTTAATCTCAAATGTAGACAATTATTTGAGCTTATATTCTCAGTAGTTTTGAAAAGTAATTTCTCATTTCTTCTTCTTTTCTCTCACACAATGAACTTATTTAGACAAGGATATTTTCCAGTGATAATGTCAGCTTTAAAATATGCAAGACACTTTGGGAGAGGAAAACAGTAAATTCAGGCATACATTGCAAAAAAAAAAAAAAAAAAAGAGCTCATATTTGTTTCTTTCTGTATGGAAAGCATCCACATTTCACATTGCTTTTTGCTAGTGAAAAACAAAAAAACCGTGGTAAACTTAGAGAGAGGCTGAAAGAACTCAGTTGTTCTCCCTTCTCCTTTTTGCTGAATACCAGTTTGAGATTCTTATGTAAAGATGTCATTCTAACATTTAAAAGCTGCTACCCCACCTTCCAGTGGCAGAATCACGCATAAAGAACCACTTGGACATGGTTATCCAGAAGATTCTGAGAAATCTATACGTACATCTATACATATGCTTTTCTTGAGGAAATTAGTGCTTTAATAAACTGAACACAGGACAGGCCACTGATCACTCCTCTGTAAATCAGGTACCTTGTTGCAGGCTCAGTTGCTTAGATACAGAGTAATAGGGTAAGTGAATAAATCAAATTATCAATAACATACACAATTGCATCCTGTTATTGAAACAGTCAACTGAAGTAAATTTTAGATTATTTACAAAAGAGACGTGAAATTTACTGGAGATGCCAAATAATTAAATCAACATTAGTAGACATTTTAAGATTTGGTCATTGCAGATACATTGGAAATATCATTGTTCTCTTTACAACAATAATTGCAGGAACTACTGATGTAAAGTATCTCTCCAGTCATTCTGAAATAAACACTCAACTAAATGCTTCACAAATTGTTACTCTGATACAAGGTAAACCCTTATGAAATGAACTTACAATGTAACCATCTGAAACCACTCAGCTTGCATTGATTTTACTGCGTTTGACAACAATGCAATACTGAAAAGATGGGGAAAGTTCAGCTTGCAGCAGAGATGATTAATAGGAGACAAAATAAAGGTGCACAAAATAACATATGGAAGAGAAAATGCAAATTAGGCAGTTCTAATTGCTCTGCCTCCTAATGCAAGAGCAAAGGCCAATCAATGAATCTGAAAAGCAGACATTTTAAATTAATGAAGGAAATCTTTTTACACAAGCTATAATTAATCTTTGAAAATCACTTCCACAAACCAGAAAACCTCACAGCTTATTGAAAAAAGATATAGATAATGAGACCATCTATTTGTATTTAATAGGATGATAAATAAAATAAATTGATCATTGATTGTTGGGAGCTATAAGGAGGCCTAAAGGAAACCTCTTTTTAAGAAGAGCAACTTATTCTGCCCTAATCAAATAAAAGAATTGTTATGTTTCTCTTGGAGCTCTCTTAGAGCTTATTATTGACAGCTGTTAGAGTATATAGGTAAGAACTCTAAGTTGATACAACACTTGGGAGTTCATAGTCTTCCAGAAAGTATCTATGAAGTCATTAATCTCATTGATTGACTCTCCCTAGATCTCACTAGATAATTCTAGGGACTTTGCTGCAAGATGTGTAATGGCAATGACAGCTACTGTCCTTTTAGAGAGAACTGTGAACTCCAGAAATAAATGAGGACCTATTTCCCCCTTTTTTTTTTTTTTTAAACTTTCAGATTATAGAGTTTCTGAAGCATACTGGTGATAATTTCCTGACATGCTGAGAATGAATCCAACAAGAAGAGACACTCTGCTGAACATGATAATTAAAAGCAAGGAAGAATATGTTGAGAATGTGAAAGCTGGGGCAGCCTTGGCTGCAGAATCCACGACATGGTGAGGTGCCTGTGAGAAATGCAGAAGACAAATAATCAGACTACAACCCTGGACTTGAGTAATGCAGATCTTGACTTGTCAGGAACCTGGCTGGAAGAATCCCACATGCCTAAAAAGACTAGGGCTTCAGGAAAGCTAGTTAATTTTCAAGGATTACCTCTTCTTAACTCAAGAGCCATCCATCCCAACAGAAAACAAGCAAAAAGCAGCAAGAGATATGTAGAGATTAAAAAGGAGCTCCCGACAAGAGCCAGGCATAAAAGAGAAGTGTACAGAAGTGGAAGCAGGGGCAGATGACCCAGGAAAATGCAGATACTGCCTGAATATGCAGAGACAGTGCTAGGGAAACCAGCCCGGAGCTGAATCCAGTAAGAGACAAAGGGCAACAAGAAAGGCTGTTGTGTGGAACAGCAAGCAGCAAACAGAAGACTGGGGAAAATGTAGGTCTGCTGCTGAATGGAATTGGTGATCCAGTGGCAGAGGACACTGCTCAAGACCTTTCTCACTTCTGTCTTTACTGGTAGCTGTGGCACTCGGTAAGCACAGGTCTCTGAGATGGGCTGTGAAGTCCAGAATAACAAAGGATTACTCTTGATGGAGGAGAATCAAGTTAGGAAACCATTTAAACCAGATGGAGTTCACAGGACTGGATGGGTGTCACTGCTGAGTGCTGAGGAAACAGGCCAATGTCATTGTAAGGCCACTCTGCATAGTCTTTGACAGGTCTCGCTGGCCCAAAGAGGTTTCTAAGAAAGAAATCATATACTCCTAAATTCCACAATGGCAGGGAGGACAATAACTATAAGCAACTGAATTTCACCTTGATCCCTGGGACAAACATGGAGTGATAATCCTGGAATCCATCACCAAACACATTTGAAAGACAGGGACAAGAAGAGGATTGGATGCAGGCAGCAAATATTCATGAAGAGAACACCATGCTTTAGCAATCTAATAGCCTTCTGTGGTGAAATGACTGGTTAACCAGATGAGAGGGGAACAGCAGATGTTTATCTTTATTTTGGCACAGCTTTCAACACTGCTAACACACTTAGAGATGATCTATTGAGGTACAGACCAGATAAATGAAATAAGGTTGATTGAAAACTGAGTTAAATGCCAGGTCAAAGGGTTGTGACCAGCAGCACCATGTTCAGCTGAAACCCAGCATCAGTGGTGTATCCCAGGGGTCAAAACTATTAAATACTTTTGTTAGTGACCTGGATGAAGGGTGGAGAGCTCCCACAGCAAGTCTGTAGGTGACATAAACAGAGTGAAGACAGGAGGCATGCCAATACCTGACAGAGGGAGTAAAGATGATAGAGACAGACTTCCCAATGGTGCCCAGAATTAGGACCAGAGGAGCAACAAGTACAAACAGAAACACAGACTGTTCCACTTTTTTTTTAATCCAGTGAAGATTTAAGACATTCAAAACACAAGTGGATATGGCCCTGACTGCCCTGCTCTTGGCTGACTCTGCTCTTTGCAAAGAGTTGGACCAGGAGATGTGCCCTCCTGCTTCCACCAGATTACACTTTCAAATTAATCATGGCAGAGCATCCAGGACCTTTCACAATACTGGAAGTCACAGCAGCTGAAAATATGGAAGGAAGTGACAGCAAGGACTGCTGGTGAAGCCCCAAATCAGAAATGAGTGTAGGTGTTCCCTCAAGGAAGGAGAGGCACTCTTGCAGGCCCAGGAACCCCTATGATTTCTTCAGGTACAAGCTTATGTGACTTCACTAAAACTCTAAATAACAGATAATGGCAATCAAAAGAGATAAAACTTAAATAATTCAGAAGAGTTGGCCTTTTTAAATCCACCCTGAGATGCACAGATACCAATTACCTAGCTACCACAGACAAGCTGCACTGCGCTTTCAGTTCAGGTCAGGATACACCAACCACAACTCTCAAGGCAAGAGGAAAGATATTTTCACCTCTTGAGCTCTGCCAAAGACTAACTGTTTTACAGCAAAAATCTCTTACTCTTCTGAGTATTTTCAGCCACCTCAGCCTAGGATGGAGGCCGGAGGAAGCATTTCTCCCATGTACCAGGGAGCACAGACCAAAGAGGCTCTCTCTCTCCCCCCAGGCTCAGCATGGCTCTATCCTGCTCTTGGATACACCTGTGATGATCAGGCACAGCAGACCACAGAGACAATACAGCAGAAAAAACCCGCTAATTTGACATGTCCTCTAAAAACCAGGTCAGAGTGCCTTTAAGCTAAACAAATCGTGTTCTGCTGATATTGTTAAAAAATGGTCTTAGCTTTAGGCACTGGAAGTAATTCCCCTCAAATGACTAAATACTTTTGCTTAAAATACAGGTCTTCTTCAAGTCTTTACAGGAGTGATAGAAATATTAACAAAACACAGTCCTACTAGCAATTAAACTCTTGGAGGATTAAAAAGCATGTATTTAACTGGTTTTTTACTCCACAAACTACAATAGCTACCTTTTGGGCCATGGTCTAATTAAGTGTTTTTAAAAGCAATTTCCATTTCACTAGAGCTTATAAAGCAAGTAGGTTTTATTCTTTTTACTATGTTTTGACAGCTCACTCTAATACACTTCTTTACCTTAATATATTTTATCACAGCTCTATAATTAAGGAATAAAGAAAACACAGTAAGACTACTTCCTCTCTATTCATGTCACCACTAATCAAAATACCTATGTACATACACTTGTTATTTGCATAAATTTTGGGGTAAGCACGGTGATTTAAGCATGGTGTTTTGGGGAATTCCCAGGGCTTTGAATCTATAATTTATCTGGTCTCTCAAGGATATGCTAGGTATCTCCCAAGGGAGGTAGTTTTCTTACTAAACAAAGAGAAAACTATGTTTCCAAAATTATCCCTGCTAGATATAAGGGAAGAAATGTGTGTAAAAAGCTTTTTCAGCACCTTCAGACTGAAAGGTTTCATACTGGTTTGGCTTAAGGCCAGCATGACAACAGATGTCTTAAAACAATGTTTAATTGATGAGGATACACGGGTGAATAAAAGCAGACAATTGGATCAATTTAAACACCCAGCTGAATTTTTATTACTTTAACAGGCCGAACATTAATGCATCTCTAGTGTGAAGAGGTGAGAGTATGACTGATATATGACTCATAAACACAACAAACCCATTATATATCATTTTCCTTACCAACAGGAAAAACTCCCCTGAGAGAGCAGGAAATTGCTTAACTCAGAGCCACAACGATTTCAGATGTCCCCTTTCCCCCAGGCAGGCTAATCCACCAATAAAATCCCAGATTTCTGTTTCTGAAAACTATTCTTGAGACTTTTGTATTTAAGCTGGTCCTTCAGCTATTCCCTTACCTGCCATCCAGCATTCTAGGCATAGAGAGCTGGGCAACACAAAAAGGATTTGCCAGTACTCCACCAACTATTCTGGCATTCAGTTTCCCACCCCTTCTGTAAAATAGTATAGGCTTGGTATAAGTGGGTTAGCAAGCACTTTTCCAAGTTCTCATGTGGAAGTGATGCCTACATCTTCAGGTACATGGGGAACCTCAAAGAACTAAAGGAGTGGGTGCTGGGTTGGTATTTGATTCTAGCCAAACAGAGAATCCCCACAGGTAATGCATTATAGAACAGAAGGTAGAATGCATACCTGGAAAGCTCTTTTCCTGTTTTGTATTTCTTCTCTCTATAGAACTATTGATGTAAAACTAAATGGCTAAAAAATCCTAAATAAAATGAAGAACAAACAAAGAAAATGTACCTGCAAGCATTCCATCAACCATTTCTGCAAGTCCCAGAAACAGCTGTCTCATTTCATCACAGACAGCAACATCACTTCTATCCACCTCAAGGTGGATAGAAACAAGGGAATTGACTGCACAGTTCAAAAAGGAATAAGATGATGCTGAATGAAGATAAAATTTTTTGCTGCTGGTAATACTACTGAATAGCTACAACTGCACCCAAAATTAACATGAATCAATCACTTATAGCCTAAAGTAGAAAAAACATTTGATTTTCCAATGTATTATGCTTTCCTTTGCTCCTAGGCATGGAAGGAAAACAAGTCAAAAATTATTGACTGACAAGACAAGAAAAAACAGGATGCCACCATTCTTCTAATGCAATTCTCCCCTCTTGGATAAAAAAGGTCATGATTATGAAGATGATGTCAAGCTGTGCATATCTCACTGTTATAAGAGCAGGATGAAACTCCTTCATTTTCCAGGCAATGGCTACACACAACAGCAGCTGCAAGACTGTCAAACAAATAATGGGTTACAATATTAGGCAACTAAAATTAAAGTGAATTTGTCCTTCAACATCAGTGAAGTCAGCTTATAAACTTT